>PVIW01005997.1:51593-95214 GCA_004026585.1 Noctilio leporinus | reverse complement strand
GGGGGACAGAGGGGAGCAAAAAGGGGATGGATGTAATACAACAATAAAATTTAAAAAAAATAAAAAGCTAAATCAGCTCACTGTAAGCTGACTGATTTTTCATAAAACAGTAAAATTCAGAGAGCGGTGAATCGCCTTTATGGCTTTCCTGGGCTCTTCCGCCAGAACCACTTAGAGCTCTGAGCGTTCACCTGGGGCCCTTAGGAACTCCCCAAGTGGCTCTTTCCTTCCCGTGGCATTCAGGAAGCACAGCTGGAGGCTAAGGGGTTAGGATCCAGGCACATAGAGGCACCAGCGGCGGCCACTAAGTAGAAGTAAATGTGCATTGACGTCCATTTTTAAAATAAGCATTAAGTATTGATATACGATGCCTTGTTCGGGTTGGTCCTCCTACCACGAGGGGGCTCCTTTCCTCTGCCACCTCCCAATGCACTTTTCCTCTCCTGTGACCCAGGCACTTCTTACCTGGCTGTAGAATCAGTAATGCTTGTTATCGTGTCTGACTTACTCATCTTGGCACACTGAGTTTCCTTAGGCCCTCATGACTGAGGGGTAGACATGGTAAAACTCGCAAATTGGGACTCTTTTTACCCAAGTTGGTCTATAGGATGTCAGCCACTTAAAGTCTTAATTCCCTCACAGATCCCTAAAAGCTTTTATAAAAATCTTTAACCGGGCCGAGGACAGTTCGCCCACTTCCAGCTACAGGGCAGGAAGATACGTGGACACAGGTGAGACTGGTGCGGCTGTGTGACCATTATTGGCCAATGACAGTTATTAAGAAGTCTGATGGCTGGCACTTTCAAAATGCTCTGGTTTACCAGACAAAAGGAGTGGAACAGC
This sequence comes from Noctilio leporinus, assembly GCA_004026585.1. NCBI lineage: Eukaryota > Metazoa > Chordata > Mammalia > Chiroptera > Noctilionidae > Noctilio > Noctilio leporinus. Next base: position 94,371 of record PVIW01005997.1, on the reverse strand, counting down.
TTTTCCCCTTTGTCTCATCCTTTGATTCCTTCCTGGAATGTAGATGTGATGGCTGGAGGTGTAGCAGCAATCTCTCCACATGAGGACAGACGCCAAAGCTAATGATAGGGCATCAAGAAGTATGTAGGAGTCTGCACTGCTCCCACTCAGACTTCCTTTTACAGGAATGCAGGAGGGACCCTAACCTGTCAGTTAGGTTTTGTGTGACTTGCAGTCGATAGGAATCCTAGCTGGTGCAAGACAAGGTGCATGTCTCCAAAATTACAGATGATCTTAAATTCCTTTTGAGGGAAAACATAACCATTTGAGTCTAAATGGTTGAGGAAAGGCAGGACAAGAGGCCAGGACCAGCCAGATCTGGGAGCAGAGGCAGGACAGAAGTCCGCAAGAGTACAGACGATGGCAGCCCACGTTTAAGAACGTGTCCCTCCCTGACACACACACATCAACGTCACTCACATATAAGCAGAGGACAAGGGCAGGTGCAAGGCTGAAAGTAATAATTCAATAATTCGGTGACTCGGCCCGTTGGTGATTTGGCTTTCAGTAAATTCGCTTTCAGGAGAATGGCTTTCCACAAAGCCTGTGTTTCCAGCTGGAACCAGGGCTGTATTTCTTCCTACAATGGCTGTGAGCTCCCCTGTGCCAGAGGTGGCTGTGGCCCTCTCTCCCACTCAACGCCCTGACAGGGAACTGCTCTGTCCCAGAGCCCTACAGGGACCTTGGCAGGGCACCTCGTGAACATTCACACTCTCTGGAGGATTCAGGCATCAGCCTCTTGAGTTGGGCACAGAGATAAACCCACGGAGGTACCTGGGCTAAGCACCTGCCCTCCCCTCTGAGGACTGGGGTAGAAGAGGGAGGAAAGGAAATGGGAAATATGTTCCAAACCTTCAGATCATCCAGCGGTGGTACTGCAGTTGTAGAGAAGTATTTGTTCCACTACTCTCTCCTTCTCGATCATAACAACCATTGGGTTCTTATCTGGATTTACTGAAAACATAGACTATATCATCCCTCCTCCTCCGCAAGCACCTTCTCCGAATTAACATTGCGATTCGGGTGGGGAAGGGGACAGAGGGGAGCAAAAAGGGGATGGATGTAATACCACAACAATAAAATGAAATTTTAAAAAATTGTGATTTAATGTCATGCCCTGCATTTAAGTAGCATTTCCTACTTGGTGAGCAAATGTGGCTGAAGATATAATTGAGTCTATTATCTGCTTAGCCGAGAAAAGTATTTTAAGAGGTGGATTTTTGGTCTCAATTCGGGTACTTTCCGAATGCATAGCCTTAAATGTCCCCAAGACTCTTCATTCAAAAGTGGAGCTGGTGGCATTCCGCCACCCCAGCTTCAGAGTAAAACCAGCGAGGGTGGGACTGCTCTGTACAGGGAAGGATACAGTCCAAAGACTTGTGACTATGGATGAAGACGTCCACCTATTTGCCTCAGTGGTCATGAAACATAGAAACCAATTCAACTAGAAAAGCCAGCCCATAAACACTGGAACAAGCAGGGAGGAAAAAATCTTCTCTAATGAGCACCCACTGGAGAGACTCATAGCAAGCCTTTTGATAGATTGAGCAAGTAGGTCTCATCCCCTTCGTATCCGTTTATTGCAAACTCCAGATCAAACTCTGCCTTGGAGCAATGAAACAAGTAGACACGCCTATCAGCCATACACTCCACGCTCCACGTCCAGGGGGTGCACAAGCACACATCTCCCCGTGTGATGTAGTGGCTGCTGGAAGGCCCACCTGAACCCCACGTTTTAGCTCCACCCCCCTGTTTCACTCCAGCCTGCCCTCTTGAGTTAAAACGAGGCTTCACTGTAATTTCGTTCTATTAGGGTAAGAAATTGGCCCTGTCACCCACTCCAAGTGTCGGTAAAAAATGATCAAAATTAGGCAAGGCAAGTGCCAGGTTTTGCAGGAAGAAAAGCGTGAACAGCGAGTCATTTAGAACAAAGAAGACTTCTCCAGGGTGTCTAGCGGGAAACTGCGTGCTGGCCCCGAACTTCAGGGTGCCCTAGAATCACCTGGAAGGCTCGTTGATGCAGATGGCTTCTCTGCGCTCACTTAGACACGGCTAGTTGATAAATTTCAGGTTCAAGGTGCAAACCCTCAACACTGAAGCTAACCCTCCACTGTTTCCTGATGTGGCTACTGAAAAATGGGTGTCACCGGGATTGCCCCCCACCTTTTGGGGGTGATCATCTCTCCTCCATAGTAGCTGGGAACATTTTCCTTTGTTTGGGGGTTTGTTTGTCTTTGACTCCAGTTAGTCAATTCTTTTTTTTTTTTTTTTTTTTCTCCCCCATTTAAAGAGCTCAAGTCTTTCTTCAGTTCTGGAAATGTCTCAGGCAAAGAAATGTTCAAATGTCACTCTCCACCAGTGTATTTGGTCCTCTTTCATTTCTATGAGAGGTATGGTGTATCTTCTCGTTCACTTCTCTGTTTCCTGTCCTTTCAGCTTTCTGCTTCTTTTCCTCTTCATTTAATAGTACAGCTCAGGGGCTGATTCTTCAGCAACCTACAGAATGCTGCACTTATTAAAAGGGCAAATCGACTGCCTATTCGTTCTTCACCATCACCATTGTTGTTCCATCATTAATTGATATTCTTCATTCCTTCATCCCTTTGAAATGATTAGCGTCTCCTCTGCCCCATATACACATTGCTGATGGTTTGAGGCTCATTGTAAGATTTGTCCCTGTTTCTGGTCGAGAGAGATTCCTCTGCGTTACGTTAGTGTGCCGTCACACATGTTTACTTTTTTATTTGTATTATTTCCACATGCTTTTGCAGTGAGGGCGTTTTCCTCACACTCAGCTCATTGCCTTCGGTGAGAAGTCCTAGCAGGTGCTCTCAACCCGTCTCCATTCCCAGCAGCCTCCAGGAAGGCAGTCTCAGAATGGCTCCAAAAGCCCAGAGATCAATTTGCAAAATGCACAAGGCTCTCCTTTAGAGAGATCCCACAGTTGCCATTTCTGTTATTTTTCTGCATGCAGGATGCATGGTGTATACATGGCCTAGATACTTATTTTCTTGATTCAATTTAATGCATAAAGAAGAAAAGGAGCCATTCAGGTGCCCATGTGGTGAATAACAGTATATAGTTTCCACTTCTCGGTCCCACTGCAGTATATTTACCCCAGAAAAATCAATCTGTAGCTTCCCAATCAGGGCATCTGACTGGGTTGTGGACTAGGCCCCCAGTTGGGGGCACGCAAGGGGCAACCACACGTGGATGTTTCTCTCCCTCTCTGCCTCCCTCCTTTCCCCCCTGTCTAAAAATAAATAAAAGATCATTTCAGTTGGTCTAATGGGTGTCAAGTAGATTAGAAAGGTCAGGTGCAGCCATGGAGGAAGTTTCTATTGCTTTTCTGTGCTGTTAATAATACCAGCTCCCCTAATACTTCCTGTTCTGCCTGCCCCCACCCCACTTTGCTGAGACTTGTTGTGTCTATCCATGGGGACAGGAGAACAGCTGCAGAGCAAACTACTATTCAGTTCACCAAAGGTGACAGAGGAGGGCAAAACATGCATATTTAAAGCAGCTGAGTTTTTCCGTAGACAGAGTGATTATTTCTTCTCTGAACCAATTATGTAAATCAACTCTCTGCAAGGAGGGGAAAGATGGCTTTTGGAGAATGAGCTAGGCTAATTTTAGCTCAGTTTGCATTTGTTTGCAGTACAGGACTGACTGGTGTGTGGAGGGGAGGAGAGGTCCTGAAAGGGAAGAGGTCGGGGCTATGCTAAAGGATGCTTAGGTCGCGCTTGATGTTGGCCACACAGCTGGCAGGCAGGTGACATTCCTTTTCATCCATCCTTTCCTGGCCCAGGCGACCTTTGACTTAAATGCCAGGTCTCACCAGACGCAGTGTGATGCGTGAGGCAGTAGACAGAGTGAGGGTAGATTTCTCACCTTGGGCAGGTCACAGTTTCTTTGTTTCCAGTTCTTTCCTGTGAAATGGGAACAGTTCCTGGTTCCAGCAGGGAACCCAGCTCACCAGGTAAGTAAAGGCCACCCACGTGACTTTCAAGAAGAGTGATGGGAGATCCCAGATGTTGGTCTCCGCCTGCCCGCAGGGCCTGGCACGGAGCTCCTGAAACCCTTGGAGTTACCTACGTGCTAAGTACTGGGAGCACTTTGCATTCTAATATTTGATCTCTGGCCCCAGTTCCTGACACTTTTGTCATTTCCTGGGTGGTAGGAGGGTCTTTGGTTCTATTGGGGTAACTCTGGGTGGGCTCCTGGGTGGGGGCTTGTCAGCAGAAAGATTGAGGCTGGGACTTTTCAGCCCCAGTTCTCTGTTCTCTTGAGAAGGGAGAAGGGACTGAACATGGAGTTAATGATTGATCATGCCTACAAGATGAAGCCCCCATAAAATCCCCTGGGGCTCAGGGAGCTTCCAGGTTGGCCTAATGTATATCTCTTCACCTGCTCCTCTGTATCCTCCATCAGATCCTTCAATAAGCTGCTAACTATAATATACATATAAATGTTTCCCTGGGTTTTGTGAGCTGCTGTAGCAAATTCATTAAACCTGAGGAGGGGCTGTGGGAATATGAGATTTGTAGCCATGTCAGACAGAAGTTGGGAGTAACCTGGGGACCTGCTACTCACCATTGGCATCTGAAAGTGGGGGCAGCATTGTGGGACAGAGCCCTTAACCTGTGGAATCTGACACTGTCTCCAGATAGAGTCTGAATTGAGTTAAATTGGAGGACAGCTGGTGTCATGGAGAATTGCTACGTGTAGGGGGACATCCCTACACATTTGGTGCCCGAAAGTGCCGGGAGTGAAGTGTTCCGGGTGAGCAGCGAAGGAAGCCCCACTCGTCACCCCTGTTCTCCGTCCACCCTCCAGGCGTTACCAACCACCAGTGGGGAGTCGTGTGAAGCGCACTGCAGGCGCACCCGAAGTCCTGGGCGTTGATGAGTTCCCCAAGAGTCTTTCTTACTTCAAGTTGTGCAAATCAAATGAAATGCACCATAAACGTGGCATCCTTGCTATTCATACACAGATAGAGAAAACTCACGGTGACTAATGTGATAAAGTGAAAACTTGGTTCTTCAATTCTCTGACTTATCATTTCAGGTTTTCATGTGGACGAACAGACCCTGACGTCAGGAAGAAACGCAGCCCTCTCTGTTTTCCTGGGAGACTGTGGATGCGGAGAGAGAGAAAATGGATCTATCTGTGGTTTCACACAGGCTGAAATGAAACAAACAAAATACCCCTAGCTTTAAAAAAATAAATCAGTTCTATCTTTTTAATAGTGAACTTGGTTGAAATAGTTTTAGAGTACAGACAATACCTAAAATCCGTTATTCAGGGGAAACTCCTTTAAAAAGTTATTTCTTCCTTTTTCCTAATCTTTAACGTAACTTTTCTTTCCATTTGGCATAATAACCGAAAGTAGTATGGCGTAATGCAGGCTTGAAGGACAGGGAAATAGGAATCTGAGTCCCAGCTCCAGTATTTAAACCTCTCTGGTCTTTATTTTCCCATCTGCAAAATGGGGGACATAATCCCACCTGGTTGGTGGTGCTGTTGGTACAACTGCTATACTAAACAAGCGTGATGATGCACTGTGACAGGGTCTCCCCGCGTCTGTGAATGAGTGACAATTGCTGTGGGCCCACCCATCTCCACGCAAATGCAGACACCAGATAGACTTGAAGGCCACAAATGCCACCTCAATTCAGCGAGTACAAAACCCAGTCCTTTTAAATCATCCCAAACTCTGAATGTGACGTAAATTCACAGCTTCCCCTTCCCAAGCTCAGGTCTGCCACGGGGACAGTGGGGAAGGAGAGGCTGTCCTCCTGCTCTCTGCCAGCTCCCCGTTCACCTCCTGCTCCCAAGGTTCCCTTCCTGACCTGCCACCAGCATCAGAGAGGGGGAGGTAGGAGCTAGGTAAGATGGGAAGACGATGATCACTTAGCAGGTTACTTTGTGCTCTCTGGTCTCGTCTGGTCAGGGACAACGTTCCAAAGGTCTGAGCGTACCCTGCGGCCCTCCTCACTGTGCATGAGGATGGAAGGTGACACCCTGACTCTTTACACCAACCTTCCCCCAATCTTTCATGATTTCGAACCTGATAGGGTTTTTCTTTGTTTACACTGTAAACCCTGCCTATGGTGGGGATGACCCCTTACCTACCTCATAACCAGCGTATTGATACCCTTGTGAAAACTGGGTCCAAAGAGACTCCTTTTAACCTCCTGTCATATGGAGATTAGAAAGGATATATCTCAAGGGATTGGCTTACAGTAGATGTTCAATCAACGATTGACATGGTATAATTCTCAATAATACGTTTTCTTCCATCTGGGAGGTGAGAGAGGACTTGATGGGAAAACCCCGATAGGTGCCTGTTTGAATGCATCAGAATCCTTTGCTGAAAATGCTCTCTAGTCAACAAGTTTCCATTTCCCAAAGCCAAATTCTTGTTAATTATTCAACGTTTTGAGAAATGCCACAAGCAAAACCACATGCTTGAGAACCGAAGACTCGACTCAGAAACATCCTGGAGTTGGCACATCCAGTGCTTGTTGGTGGCACTCCTGAGCCAAAATGCAAACCAAACACCTCACCGGGGGTTTGAGTTTCCTTTAAAAACAAGTTCCATTTTCTGCACATCCCCAGAAGAGTCTAAAATACAGATTTAAATAACGGTTCAGAAATCTCCCTGGCCCTTGGGAAAATTCGGATAACGTGCTCATCCTGGTTCTCCCACCTCTGAAACTGAAGACTGCTCGTTACCCCAACCCGTGTCTGTGCACAGTTACACGCGCACGTGTGTGGTGTGTGTGTCCTGCGCCTCGTGACAGTGGGATGGGGAGGGTCCCCTGCTGAGAAAGCCGAATGTGTTGCTCTCGGGCCACACCCTGGAAATCCCAACTGCTCCCCACCCACTGTGATCTGGCGGATTCCCACGGAATACAACCTCCTCCGAAGCTGGAGGCAGCTTTCGGTAGCCAGAAAAAGAGGGGTGCGCATGCTCTCTTCTGATCTGTCCCTTCTGTGTACCTTGTGAGGGCGGAGGTAATTTCTTTAAGGTATTTGCTCCAAAATCCACCTCCCTCTGTTCATTAAAATTCAATCTCCCATCACTCTCTCTCCCTCCGCACCCTCATCCCCATCCCCAGGTGGCCCTCTTTGTAGTTGGGAACCCTCTGGGCCTCTGTCCTCACTGCCTTGTCTAGCAACACCAGGTCCACCACAGCACTACAGCGAGGTCACCTCGCCGAACCCCGACTGAAGGCCGCCCTGTCCCCTCATTGCCTGTCACTTGCTTCTTTCTTAGGATTTCCACCTCTCCCTCACATTACCCATCTGTTTTTTGTATATTCTGCTTTTCCCATTAGAGCCCTTAATGTTTTCGTCACAGTTATTCTAAATCGCTGGTCTGATCGTTCCTGCATCTGTAATGCAGCTGAGCCTGGTTCTGATGCTTACCTGGTCTGTTCAGACCGTGCGTGTGTGTTTATTTTTTACTTGACTTTCGGCACGCCTTGCAATTCTTTGTTGAAAGGTGGGCATGATATATTGAGCAATAGGAACTAACATGAAGAGGCCTTTACGGGGATGTTCTATCTTCATTCGTCTAGGAACTTAGACAAATTTAATAATTTGTGTTTAATGTTATATCCAGACAAAAGCGAGACACCAAACGCTGGAGACTTTCGGGGATTCAAAGATGTTATTTATTGGCCTAACAACAGACCTGCGCAGGGGCGACCTCGATCTCATGAAGCGCGTGCTGTCGCTTACAGCGAGGGCTTTTTATAGCAGAGCAAGCGAACCCCCGCACAGAAGATAAGATGGTAGTTAGTGATTGACTATCAGGGTGGGGGGTCTGAGGTGGTCTTGAGGCCTTAATTGGCCTGTCTCTGGGCTGTCTGGTTGCCCTAATTAGTGTTACAAGTTTATCTTGGGTCAACAGTCTTTTCCGCTGGCGGTTTCGTGCTCTGGGCCTATGGACTCCAGGGGTCCCGGAATCCCTTTGTCCCTGCAGAGGTCCCCTGCAGAGCGACTGCGCTTCTCTTTAACTAGGTCTCTAAATAAGCTTCCTCCTTTCCTAGTTTCAATAATGCTAGGCTTTTGCTGGGGTTCCACATTTAATAATTGCTCTAGCTGGCTGGAACCTTCCCGCCCCCCTAGGGTCTCTTTGTCTCTACGTTCCCCTAAGAGCGCCTTCTTAAATAGTCTGCACCTTGCTGCTCTCTGGTCTGTGCGCCACTGTTAGGCTGGAGTCCTGCTGATGTGCTAGTAAGATGTAATAAGGAGGGGAAGCACCTATAATCCTATTAAATCTCAGTTAGTGGGCCCATGTCCCTGGGTTGTGGCCTTCACAGGGGGTTCTTAATCTCCACATTCCCCCATCACCCTGAGTGAACAAGAAAGGCTACAGGGGGCTGGAGTCTTACAAATGCCCTTCCCACAGGCGGAATAAGGGTCTGGTAAAGTCTGTTCTCTTTCTGGGTAGGCCTAGCGTGTAGAATGCCCTGGCACATTTCCGAACGGCTGTTTTTCTCCTCCCTCTGCTGGAGCCACAAAGGATAGTTATTGATTTCACTGTGAGGTGACAAAGCCCATGAAGATGTGGACCTCACACCCCCCCACCAAGACTATGGCCCCCAGGATTTTCTCACCCTCAAACTAGTCCACACTCAGCCTTCAGAGATTCATCCAATTACCTGTGGTTGGATGTGAAGGATTTTTTGGTTTTTGTTTTTGTCTCCCAATGAATTTCTTCTATTCAGATGACACTGAAGTAGACATTCAAGTGGCTAAATATTTGTCATACTCTTTTTTTTTTTTTTTTTAAATCCTCACCTGAGAACATTTTTCATTGCTTTTCAGAGAGAGAGAGGAAGGGAGAGAGAAAAACATCAATGTGAGGGAGAAACATCAACTGGTTGCCTCCCACATTGTGCGTGGACTAGGGATTGAACCTGCAGTCTAGGTATTAACACCCGCAAACCTTCAGTTACCGGATGGCGCTTCAGTCAGCTGAGCCACACCGGCCAGGGCTTAGTCTATTCTTAACCATTTCCTTCGGCTGAATTTATGGGCACAGCACTGCTAACTTACAGGGTATGTACAAGTTAAAGCTTCTTAACAATGCAGCTGATAGCTGCCCGGAGGGCAGAAAGATTGCAGCAAATCACACAACTCTCAGTAGCCCTCGGTACCTTCAGGATGGCTGAGTATTTATTATGTTTTAAATGGACAATCAGTAAGCTGAAAACACACCACTTTTCAAAAATTATATTTATTTATTTACTTTTTTAAAATCCCCATTTAAGCCTTGGCTGGTGGCACAGTGGATAAGGCGCCAGCCTGAGAACCCAAAGGTTGCTTGTTCGATTCCCAGCCAGGGCCCGTATAACAGGTTGCAAGCCAGGTCCTTAGCTGGAGGCAGGTGAAAGGCAACCATACATTGATGCTTCTCTCCCTCTCTGCCTCTCTCTCTTCCCCTCTCTCTGAAAACAAAAATAAAATCTTAAAAAATAAATCCCCATTTAGAGAGTAAATTATAGGTGTCTATTAGTATTAAATTTCTAAGCAGTAAGAGCAGATGGGAAATGCTACCATTAGGAGCTGGAATGGGTCCCCCAGGTAGACCAGAGACATGGCAGGTGGCACTAATGTAGCCAGTGGGCAGGACCCTGGGTATCAGGCCAGACACAGAGAGGCAGAGAATAGGCCAGTGGGAGGCAGCTTGCACCTTATCTGACACCAGGTTTCCTTGGTCATTGAAGAGGTCACTTAATATCGCTGGAATTCTTGAGTCTGTTTCCTAAAAAAAGCACCTGCCATCCATCAGAAATGTGTGGTTGTCCTCACAGTGAATGGATTGAAAGCATGACTCAGTTGTTGCTCTAGAAGGACTAGCATTGCATACGCATGAGTGTGAGTACACACACCCAGGGCCCCGCCCCGTTTGAATCCTGGTCTTCTCTTCTTTGCCCACATCAGTCCCTCGCTGACAGTAATTAACTGATGCTACAGTTGGGCCGTAATGACAGTCACGTGGGGTGAGTGCAAGATGATAGGGTTGAACCCTGTAGAGAGAGGCCTTCTTCACAGCTGTTCTCCTTCGATTTCAACACTGAGCATCTTGCTGCTCAGCAAACTAACTGTAATGATAGTGACTTGCATTTGTCTCCAAAGGATTTTTGACCCCAAGTCCTTGAAGGCAAGTGCTCTCCAGGTGCCCACCCCACTTCCCCACCCTGAATTAGTGACCACTCGTATCACTGGCTCAGTTTTAATCTGCTGAACTGGATAGGTCAAATTATATTGTATTGAGTTGCCTAGACTCTGGCCTAAGGGAGACCCCTGGGCTGGTTATGGCTGGCATCCCAGGGTAAATAGCACCCAAGTGTAAAAATACACTTGCTTTTTCAGGCTCTTTCATTCGGAGCCAGTAGGTTTTTATCAGAGCTGATTGTGTCAGATGTGCTAAGGGGCAATCTGACACTTGGAAGTCTGTGGACATGAGACTTCACCCAAAGACACACTCACTCCTTGAAGTACCGCTGTAGACTTGGACCCTACAAGTACAGACATTTTCATGGGTTTCATTTTGTTCAATTCCCCTTAATGAAAGGAAAAAGCAAGGTGCATTTGTAATTGTGTGCCTTGCATTCTGTGACTTATTCTTGGCATTTCGACTGGGTATTAATGAAGACAGAACACACCAGGTGCAATTTTGTACACTGGATGACTGGAATAATTGTACACCGAGTAGCTCCCGGTTCTGTTTCAAACTTTGTTTTCCCTTCACTACTTACCCTCAGGGTAAGACGTATGTTTCTGTAACTATATAACCTCTAGTTCTGCTTGTCCATGTCGCTGTGGCTCAGCTGGTACAGTGGGACAGCTGAAGGATTCCTGAAGGCAGGACCACCTGCTGTTCAAACCTGGTGCCCAGGTATGGTGGCAGTTCAAGTTTTCTGGTTCCTTTCCAAATAAGGCAGCCACTGCCCGACTGCCCCACTGGTGCCTGGTGCATGCTGAGGCTGCCCTCCCCGGACCTTGGCATCTCTATTTCTGTGAGAGAGGTGTGCAGGGCCCCGAGGTGTGCACCCATAGAGGTGCCCCCACAACCCCCCGCCACATGCTCCAACCTGGAAGTCACGGAGCGCTTTGCACTTGAGGTTATTGATCACCGGGCAGCTATCATTTCCAAGGTGGCCACTGCATTGCTGTCCAGCTCTTCGGACTCATGTCACCGGTTACAATCCAGATGCTGTGGAAATGGATTCTTCGTCCTCTGACCTCTGCCCTTACCAGCTTTTGATTGTTTTACAGATGCAGACACTAAGGTTCAGAGGGATCTCTGATGGTGGCATAACCGATGACTGTCACGGGAGAGAGAATCCTCACGGGCGTTTGTCACGGCAGTTCCTCAATCTCTGAACCTCTCATCTACCCCTTAGTAATTTTTCACATTATGAGCCCTGCCCTTCCAAAATATGTCACCTCGCAGATCACTGAGGATTCAGTGAGCTATTTGCAGAGTCTCTAGATCACGCTTGGCCCATTATAGGTATTTGATGCCAGTTCCCTTCTCTGTCTACCTGGGGCCGGGGGTGAGGTGGGGACATGGGTATGGAAGCCTGGGCCCTTGATTGTGACAGAAACTGAATTTGAGCTCATTGAGATTTTTAAAAAGGGGGCGGGTGCTTTTAGCTCGTGTGTCTAAACTGGAGACGCAGGGTGGGTGGTGAAAGCAGGGACTCAGATGCCCTCAAAGTGCCCACCCCTCTCTCCCTCAGTTTCTCTTGCTCGTGTTGGGAGGCAGCTCTAGGAGGGTGGCATCTTATCCCGGCTCTCTCCTGTTGGTCACTTTTGTTCTCTCAACCGCCTGCCTTTCTGAAGCAGAAAACTCCTCTCTGCAGCACTTGACCTTCCCCGGTAGCCTCATGTCTAGAGAAACGGTGCTTCTTTGAGCGCCAGGGAGAACCCGGAATGCCTGGCTTGAGTCATGTGCCCATTCTGCTGGCTGGCATTGGGGCCAGGACGGTGGGGACATACAGCTCTTATTCAGACTGGGGTAGGCTGGGGGACAACCGCCTACCTAAAAGAAAGGGGTTGCGTTACCACGGGGGAGTGGAAGATTTCCAGGCAGACGGCACAACGGATGTCCCCCCCCAGGAAACGAAACGGGACAGAAGCCTAAATGGTGCACGTCCCAGCATAGTGGTAATTACACTGCCCCAGCGAGCTCCTGTTGTCTTTCTTCCGGGGGAAATTTCTCCCATCCTGGAAACACAGACAATGCTTTTGCTAGGCTTCCTTCCCCCAACTCCAGGCACAGTCTGGTGTGCTCCGGGCAGGCAGTACCCGTTGCCTGAATGAGTGAACAGGCCGGTGTAAACACCAAAGCTTTTATTCCTGTCGGCGCTTCTCAGCTGCAAACGGCTTCTGTGATTCTCGTCTGGAGAAGCAGTTACATAATGACCCTTGAATCCCCAAGAAATTTGGCGTCTCTTGCGTTATTTACAGCTTAGAACGGCCTGGCTGAGACTTGCCAATTCTCCTTTGCCCCCCTTGGCGTCTTCCACGAGTTTCCATGGTCCTATTTTTAAATCTCACCTGAACCCAGCTTTTCGGGCCCGATTCTCTCCTCCCTCATCCCTCCCTCATCCCTCCCTCCCTCTCTCTGAGGGGCAGGGCTTTGGTTAATCTGAAATGGTTTTAGGAGGAGGTATAGCTGTCCATACTAATGTGTTGTGGCCCCATCCAGCTGCCTGTCAACGATGCCGCCTTTCCTGCTGGCCTGTGTAGCCTCTGCTTCAAGGACAGACAGGTCCCTGTTTAATGCACGGAGAAGTCAGTCGGCTGTGATCCGGGCCAAGGCCGTTCTGACATGGCGAAGGTTTGCACCTTTCCCCAACCCCTAGAGATGAAGGTGGCCGCTGTGGGCTCCACACCCAGGCCCCATGTGGACTCTGGGCACTGTGACGATTCCACAGCTTCCACCTCACGTCCACAGCAGGTGGCTGGGAAGGAGAGCCATCTGCCGCAAGGGACTGCGACCTACCAAGGTCTCGGACCATGCAATGCACAATGTTGAACAGATTAGAATGCCAGTGGCTTTGGCACCGGGAACGACCGTGCTTGGACTCCAGAAATCCTCAGTTACCCAGTACCCGCTCACAGAAACCACTGAAGGAAGATCCTGTAAAGTGATTTACTCGCAGTCATAGCAATTTTAAGGTTGGAGGAATCCTGCAGGCAATCTGGCCCCAAACCCTTAGTTCATAAGGGAAAGAAACAGATCTATGATTACACAGTTAAATCATTGCTATGGTGTGCAAAGGAGGTTATCTTAATCATGTATATAATTTTCTGTTAAAAAAAAAGAAAAAGAAACATTTATGCATGAGGCCCAGACCGGCACATACTATTGTCACATTTACTTCTCCCAATAATGACATGAGTGTTTTTATTCCAGTTATAAAAAAAGAAACAGAAACATAGTTTTTAGAGAAGTTAAGTGACATGCCCAAGGTCACACTGCTGGTAAATGATGACTTGGGATTTGAACTCAGGCTTATTTATTTCCAACACCTCTATTCCTATGAGAATGGAAATGTACGGAATTAATGTTAAAAACCTGGGTCCTCTTCTTAAATCTACTACCAGCAAGTTATGTGACCTGGGAAAGGTCCTTTCATTCTGCTGAGACCAAGCTTCCTGCTCCATGAGTGGAGAGAATTGAGCCAGGTCAGCAATGACCATACGCGGCCCAAGAACGACCATCTTCCTATCCTATGCCCAAGGCAGACATGACTGTAAGTTCAGGGCACCACTTCGCCTGAGCTCAGGCAGCGTGCCATCCAGCCACCTGTTCTCATGGGCATGAAATCAAACTTATTGGCAACCCTGTGACCCAAGGAGCTCTCAGATATGGTCCAACTTTATTTAGTGCGTGTAACCTCTGGCCCTAGATTTTGTCACTTCTCTGCAGTGTTAGGGGAAAAATGGAAACAGCTTATCTGCGATTCGGCAGAACTGAAGCCCATGTTCGCAGAGTCCCCTGTTGTCCTGGTTGATGATGGCAGGGCCGTGCCCAGAGCTCCAGGAGGGTGTGCCGTAATGGGTCTGCTCTGCATGATAGCCGCCTCCCCTGTGTCTGACATTTACTGGGTGTCGCAGAATCCTCTCGTGGAATGCATCGCTATTGCCCTAATGGCTTCCTATCAACAGTAAGGCAGCCGAAGAGGTATATGGAAAAACACCACAGCCCTCGCACGCAGCTTGGCATACAGACCGGAGGGACAGGAGGGGTGATGGGGACAGTCAGAGTTATCTACGGAAAACATCCAGAAGTGCCAAGCGACGTCAGCCGAGCCTGAGACAGAAGGTGACAAAGGGATGGAAAATCAAAACAAGGTTGACATCTGGTGCTGAGCTGTCAAGTGCCATCCAATGCCTTCCCCAGGGGACAGCAGGCAGGGTGCGAATCCCGGGGAATTGAGCACCTGGGCAGGTGTCCCCAGAGAGGCGCCTTCTCGCCAACAGCCGCTGTGGACAAAAAGTGGTCTATTCTCCACAGTGTCTATTTGAGTCCAGTGTCAGATGACCTGACATTGGCCTGGCTCTGCCCTAGGTGAATCAGCCTGACCCTGGAGGAAGCCTGGCCCTGAGGGGACCACAACCTACAGGTGAGACCAGCAGGCAGGGACCGTACTGCTGCCATATGAAGAGGGACACCTTCCCCAGTGGGCCCCGGTTCCATGACCTGCCTCCCTCCAGGTGGGGCCCTGAGTCACAGGCCGTCTTGTGCCTGGTCTTCAACAGTGATTTTTAGCAGCTGGGACCATGAAGATGCATTAGGTGACTCAGATAAAGCAAAATATGTTTTCTCCAAGAAAGAGAAATCACCAGAAGGATCCAGCTGTGCCCACCCTACTTCCTGCCACCCCATTTCTCTAGCTCAGCAATTCTCCATGTGTGGTCCTTGGACCAGCAGCATCAATGTTTTGTTTTGTTTGGTTTTTTGCCATCACAGCACTTCAATAATGTTAATTGAACATACTTCCATTCTTGTATGTGTCTTCACAGCTTAGCCAGAGAGCAAAAGCTCTGGCTAGAAATGCATTTTATCTGCATCAGGTTGGGGTGGGAGGCCTCACACTCTGGTCTCAACCAGACTTCCAGGCGGTTGGGAGGCCCGCTGATGTTGGAGAAACACTTGTCCAATTGAACAGCTGACCCTTCTGAGCAGGGGGAACACCCCATTCTGTCCCAGTGCCACTTTGTTATGGAACCTTCCTTTCAGTCCTGGTCCCTGCAGCAGTGTGGCAGGGTCTGGCCTCAGGACTTTGTCAGTCCTGGTATTGTGAGGACAGGTCAACGTCACTGAGACCTGGGGTGTCCTTGCGGGCTTGAAATGATGTATGAAGCTGGCATTTGGGAGGAGGTGTGGAGGTCCTGAAGGGGAAGGAGAAGCCTCTTCCTAATTTCCTCATCGTTCAGCCATTAGTCCCATAATTACAGCTAATAATAGCTGTCACTTGTCTCGATGTCGTCACGAGCCAGGAGCTGTGGGACGCACTCTCTGTGCATTCATTGTCTCTCAGCAAATTTTGAGGGTTGTGGCTTTATTTTACAAAAGAAGCTACTGAGGCTTGGTGAAGTTGGACACCTTGTTGGAGGGTGTTCATCTCTTTATAAGTGTCAGAGTTGGGACCTGGTCCTCCTGTGTCTGTCTGACTCTCAGTCTTGGCCATAATTGCTTTAATCCAATAACCACTGTCCTTCACTACCACCCAACGCCCTCCATCGTGGTGGATGTGGGGCCAGATTGAGACCAGAACTGCAAGCGTCCTCGTAGTAGGCACTTAGGTGATGGTAGCGCCCTCCCATTGCCTTTTCACTCTCACCCTCTGTTGCCTAGTCTTCCAGGACACCCCACCCCCACCCCCATGCCTGTTGATTCTCTTTTTTATTGCGGGAGTTTGCTCCTACTTATGCTCAGGCCAGCCTGGGGCTTCACTCCAAACTAGCTCTGTTGCAAGTCCCCTGATGACAACATCTCTGGGGGACACTCCTGCTAACAGAGACAGTGGGACTTATCATTGTAATGTCTCTGGACTCTTACCTCCTCCTCCTGAGGGAAAGGGAGGCCCTGCATGGTTGTGTGACCTGCCCATGGTTGCCAGGGGAACACAGCAAGGACCAGATCTCCTAATTCCCAGTCACTTCCCCACAGAGCACTGTCTGTCTGGGAAGAGAGCCTGGGAACCCTGCCACTGCCCGGGGGAGGGTACAGCTGAAGGTCAGAATTGTCTTTTTGTCAGCAAGGATGCCCACAAGTGGCAGGATGTTTTTGTTCTAGCGGCTTCCTGACAAAAAGCACCTCATGGTTGTGATGGTGGTCACACTGACTTGAGAGCCGGGCAGCCTTGGCTCAGACCCCAGCCTTCCTACTGACTAGTGGTGTGTCATTGGCCAATTACTTAACCTCCCCGTGCCTTAATTTCCCCATCTGTAAAATGGGAGTAATACCTTAATGAGGCTGTTACGAACATCATTTGTGTGACACCTGGCACTTTACATAGGCTTTCTCATCGGATCTTACAAAAACACATTGAAGTAGGTATTGTTACTATTATTATCTGCATGTGAAGAAACTGAGGCACAGGGCCAAGAAGAATCAAGCCCAAGGTTCCACAGATGGCGGTGATTATGATAATAAGCTCTAACATTTAGTAGACCCTTAGCAGCTGGGCCAGGCAAACAGAACAGGGTACAGGTGCCCTGCTTCACAAATAGTGAAGGCTGAGGCGTGGAGGGTACTAACTGGCCTGCTAGGGCCACAGAGCTAATAAATGTCTGAGCCACAGTAGCCACCCGAGCAGGGTGGCTTCAGGATCTGTGCTATTGGCCACTGTTTGCACCCCTGAACCTCTAGCCCTTGCTCTGTCTACTCCACCATGCTTCCCTCTAATGGGTTGTAGAATTGGCCGTTTCATGAAAAAAACAAAATTCTTCTTTTCCTATAGCAGTTTTTCTCATTCCAGGGGGACTTGCAAGGTCACGGTGGTCATCGAACAGAGGTCATTCCAATTTCACAAGGGCTGATTATTGATCAGAAGCATGTCCATGCCCCACCCCGTTCCCCCACCGTGCCCACCATCCCCCCAGGAAGTGACAGGGCCCACCACGCCTCTGGCATCAGCCAAATGACCCACGTGATTTTCACATGTTTTTTAGGGAGAGGGGAAGCCTGCACCTACAGGTGAAACTCTAGGTGAAATAGCCTACTTCTCATCCCTCTTTTCACTAATTCAATTCAACCCAAGGAACTGGGAGAAATCAGAACCTAAATGTTGGACAGCCAACAGTGTGAGACTGGAATCCAACGATTCTTTCCCAAACCCAGTATCAGCTGATTAGTCCACACCCAGCACACTGCATTAGTATGTTACAGTCATCTCATATGTTAGGCACAGGTTCTCACATCAGAACCCCCTTATCCCTGGAGGGTCCAAGATACCCCAGAATGTGGTGACTTCTCATCAGAAAGAGAAATGTAGTAGGACAATGCACTCACTGGGAACAATACCATTATTTACCATTTGCAGAACACCAATTCTGCACCAGGTGATTAGATGCTATTCAGGGTGGTGCAAAAGTAGATTTACAGTTGTGAGTGTGTGAAACATAGTTTAATCTCGTGTTATTATTTGATAATTGTTGTATTATCTTCCATACAAACAACTGCGAACCTCCTTTTGCCCACTCTGTAGACCTCATCTCATTTAATTCTCACTATGACTCTGGAGGTAAGTATAACAGCCCATTTCACAGGTGGGCAAACTGAGGTTTGGAAATGTTAGGCTGACTTGCCCAAGGGGAAAACATGGGTGGATGGTATAGGTAGGATTCCTAACTTAGCCTTTTTGGCCCCAAAGTTCATGCTGTTTATATGGCACTATATATCATTGGCTTCGTTCTGCTTCCAGAACCCTTTATACCAGTTATTCAACGTTTGACTACATCCACCTCTGAATTAGTTCCATTTTCTCCAAGTCTGCCTCGCCCAATGGTCCATCAGTTGAACAGCTGAGCTTTTCCAGGGCACTCGCAGCACATTATTCATCTCTCCCTCCCCTGCCCTGGCTCTCAGCAAGTGTATGATATGTGCTCACTAACCAGCAGGCTCTCCCCAAAGTGTCCTCTGTGATGAATACCATGCTGATGAATTCTGATGAAAGAAGACTTTTTAAAACACCATTTTAAGATAGAAAATGGGCTTTTGTCGCCCTCTTTATTATAGGCATCATCAGCTCAAGTGTTTGTTTTTTTGTTTTTTTGTTTTCTTTTCCTGTTCCAATTTTAAAAGTTAAGTCTGGTCTGGTGGGATGGCCCACATTTTTGAAGCTATGGGTATAGCTGGAGCTTTGACTAGATTTCTCCCTAGTCAGTCTTACCTCACCACTCAGAGATGTAGTTTGGTGATCAGGGGGGAGTGGGTTTTAATAGCCTTTCCAGATAATTGTGGATGTTCTTTGATACTGTACCAAATATGGCAAGGGCTATTTCTTAAAGATTAATGACAGTGTGGAATCTGAAATAGGAATGAACTTTTTGAACCTGTTCCACTGAAGTCCATTCTTGAGCTATTGGACACTTTAAATGAACTTTTCACCCACATACAGATTTTGTACTGTCCTGCACTGACCATTTGGAAAATATCAATTCACTGAATTATACATATGTTCCCAATGTTAACACGGCTCATTAGCTGATAACAAAAAAGAATCATATTTGTGAATATATCCCAAATGCCATAAAAGAAAAATGTAACTATTTGGGAAGCTGTCCACACTCATAGGGTCATATTTGAGTTTTCAACATTTCAATTTTCACTATGAAACGTGAATTTTATCACTGCAACAAATTCTGCCAGTAGGTGTCCTTGAAGTGACAGATTGACTAAATTCATTTTTGAGAAACTGTTTGACAAATACTTAAGTCTGATTAACCATAGTTCGTCAGCTAGTCATTTTTTAAAAGCAAAATAATGGTGGTTTGGGGTGGGGAACTGACTAGTTCAGCTCATAACTCAAATAATAGAATGTAACTCCTTTCCCCGAGACAACCATTGCACTCCAGCACGCCGCGGCGGTGTTTTATGGGTACTTTCCATTTCAGTGCACAGACTATTAAAAAGAGCTGTACTCAAAAGTCAAGCTTTAATAAAATTAACACTTTTTCCTGCTTCATCAAGGACATTCTTCTAAGAGATCGTTTCACTAATAATGCAAAATGCATACGAAGTGAAAATCACAGCATACACCGCTCGGAATGAACGCTAGCGTATTTAGAGATCGTGCAGATAATTTAAGCATCCTTTAGATTCTTTGGTCTTCAGAAGAAGGTAATGGG
The DNA here is from genome assembly GCA_004026585.1 of Noctilio leporinus. Taxonomy (NCBI): domain Eukaryota; kingdom Metazoa; phylum Chordata; class Mammalia; order Chiroptera; family Noctilionidae; genus Noctilio; species Noctilio leporinus. Next base: position 74,940 of record PVIW01005997.1, on the reverse strand, counting down.
GAAATGTCTGAATGAATGGTTTATTCGTTTCTTCACGATTGAAAAAGGGGCTCTGGCTGGGTGGCTCAGTGGACTGAGTGCTGTCCTGGGAACCAAAAGGTCGCTGGTTTGGTTCCAGTCAGGGCACATGCCTGCATTGCAGGCCAAGGCTGCAGCTGGGGGCATGCCAGGGGCAGACAATCAATGTTTCTCTCTCACAAAAAAAGAAAAAAAAGAAAGAAAGAAAGAAAAAGAAAAAAGGAGATGGGAAATCAATGATTCAAATAAGTATGGGGAATCAATGATTCAAATAAGTAGAACATTTTTGTTAGAAAAATAATTTTGCCATTTCCTTGGTAATTAAAATTTGAAATCTCTTCTTTGTAATTCATACAGACCAGTACCTGAGGTTATGTACAGAGCTGAGTCGTTGTTGACATAGAAGTACTAAATAGAATATTGCCAGTAGAATTATTATAAGTTATGCTTTTTAAAAAATAAAGAAAGGACATTCTTATTTGAAGCAAGTGACTATGTTAAGTACATGGCAATAAAGATCATAGTGGAGTAGTCTGGGCCCACTGTTTTGATTTGCACCAAGGTGACAACAATTTGACCCACATTATCTTACCTCATCAATGCAAATGTCAGCACTGTAAAAATAAAGAAACATGGTAGAAGGGCCAAAATATCTTGGTGTTATTATGAAAATAGGTTTGACATCATGTCCATGACAGGGATTCAGACTCCACAGGTCCCTGGACAACACTGAGAACTTCTCCTCTTAGGTACCTTCTCATTCTAAGAATCCTTGACCCTTCCCCATCACCAAATTTCCCAGATGACTTTATCTAAGTCTAACATCATCACAACTGGTGCCACAAAAGAGATGAGTTGTACCAACATTCCTGTTATCCCTCACCCACTTGGACTCTTGAGTCAAGGATGGTAAGGTATGACTGAGCGCGGGCGGGAGCGTGTCACTCAAATGGAAGCATCTTCTTCCTGACAGCCTCCTGGATTAACACTGGGTGGCAGAATACAAAGGACGTGACCTGTTTCAGGACCTTCCTACAGTGTGTCAGGCGCATCCAAGTCCTTTCTGGGCAGGGTTTCCTGAAGACATCCTCCCTTCTGTAGGGCTGTTTCTCTCTTCTCCAATGAATTCCTTCTGGTATAACATTAAGCACATAAGCGGCGATTTCTGGTCTAGGGCAGCCACTCCATAAATATTTATAATTCTACAGGAAGTTATTCCTCTTTTCATTTCCAGATGGCTGATTTAAAAATATAGGATTATGGCAGTTCATAGAAACCAGCTTTCAAAGGGTGGTTTGGGGACAGAGTGACCTGGTAAATAATTATTTTCCCTTGTCCTTACCCTACAGAAGCCTTTATCACTGTTTCTCTGATTAGTGGCTTTTAAGAATTAGCTAGGATTCAAAGAATTGGGGAAGTGGAAAAGGGATGAGATTTGCATCAAGGGACAAGGTTTTTTGAGTATTAATACATTTAAAGATGTCCTATGAGGACAGGCAATATGGCTGCAGAGCACCAGATATTTAGAGAAAGTCTGCAAGGAGTTTTTGAAATGTCAAGGAGAGACTATTAGGGGTTCGGAATCAGGTTGAAACTGATTAGGATTTCATCGCAGTACAAATAGGTAAATATAATCCATCTTAGTCCTTCTCCTCTGGAGCCCTTACAGAGCATTCTCCGTGACCTTCTAATTTAGTCATATGTGTACAAAAGAGAGGAAAGTTCTCCCAAAGAGAGCCAACCAAACAGCAAGTTACTATGCTGGCTGGGAATTTCTCTATTCCCTCGTTCCCTATCCATTAGTCTCTTATCTATTTAACAAATACTATTCTTTTAGCATCTACAATCACGCCTAACTCTGAGCTGAGCACTAGGCAGAGCATAAAATTATTAATATAAAACCTTCATCTCAAGAAGTTTCCAATTTTTCAAGGAAGATAAAAATTAGGTACAAATAATTATAAAGCCCATCAGGCAGAAATGAAAAGCATAGATCTACTTCTTAACTGCATTGGATAAGTTATTTAACCTTTCTGAGCTTCAGGATTCTCATGCATAAAGTGGGGATCATTATAGTATATTCCTCACAGGGTTATTTTGGCAATTAAATGAAATAATGTGTGTGAAGAGCCTTGTACAGTGCCCGTACTTAACATGCAAACCATTTGCGCCTGTTGTAATAGCTATGGTTTCTGAGTGCCTAAATGATGACTTTCCCTCCTCACTACCGCCAGGAAGTATTAACCCCAACTTACAATTGTGGAGTCTGAGGCTCAAAAACTAAAGTAGCTCACTTGTACCATGTTGCCAATCAGATGAGACTCACTGCAAAAAAAAAAAGTGGAGAAAAGGGCAGGAATTAAACAAACATGAAGCCGGTTGATAGCTGTGGCAGCCTGTTTCCAAGATGGCTTTCCAGCAAACCATGGCATCCGCACCCTAATGTGGCAGAAATGATGCCACATGATGTCAGAGGCGGGCTGAAGAAGCGCCTACCAGCTTCCACATGGGCCCTCTGGGGTGCTTGCTCTTAGGTGCTCCTGTTGACATACTTTGCCACGAGGCCACGAGAAGCTGAAGCCCACAGAATGACAACTGCCCCAACTGACTTGGGTGGCTTGGAGCCACTGACCAGCTCCAAGCGCAGTCTTGGGCGTGTGCCATCTTGGATTTCTAGCCAGGTCACACCTCATGATGACTTCAGCTCCATCACCATCGACTACAACCGCCCTCGAGAAACCCTGCTAAGAATTTCCCAGGTGAGGGGTCCCATTTCACTTAGTAGCAGATGCCAGGGAATTCCTCTCTCAACCCAACAATAAGAAATAACTAGTTGAAATAACTAAAACATCGTAACTTTTCTGGAGCCTATCAGAGAGCTAGCGTCCCGAGGCAACTAGGTTCATTTCATTCCAAAGGGCAAGAAACCCCTCCAGAAAGACAAATTATTTGAACTTGGATGTGTGAACCTGTGGTGGAACATGGGAGACAGCACCATCCTCCATAAAAGCAGGTGGCAAGGAGGGAGGGACCTATGGACTTCATTTATACTGATGCTACATTATTTCTTAAGTAGGGTGATGGGCATGTCGTTGTTCAGCATATAATTCTTCATTAACCTATTTTATAATTGTAAAGGCATCGGGGCTAAGAAACAGACAACCCATGTGATATAAAGAGGACGATCACAGTCCTGTGACCCTGAGGAGCACTCTCCCCCCAGGCCCGTGCCTACTGGTGGCTTCCCGCTGCCCGCTGCAGGGATCACGGTGGCAACAGGCGTGCACTCTTCAGAGAGTCACACCGGACGGACGGAGCAAGAGGGCGACTGAGGCAGGAAGGCCATGATCCTCAAGGACAGTCAGTGGCTTTGACAAACCCCACAGCTGATAGGGCAGCAAAGGTTCAGAGCATGTCCTGCTTCTCCTGTTCATTGATTAATATGTCACCACACACACACACACACACACATATCATGGTAAGGAAGGGCCAAGAAAAGTGGCTGAGAACCACTTTACCAATGAAATAAACACTGAAGCCAAATGCCTTGACCAGGAAAATGAAGCAAGAACAATAAATTCCCTTAATGAATCTCTAAGAGGTAAAAAGAAGTAGGAAGCCCCAAAGCCCCAGAAGAAGTAGGAATTTTTATTTTTTATTTTATTTTATTTTTTTTGCAAAATACCATCTGTAAAAGAGCTACTAAATACCAGGCACTTCAAATATTTTCTAGCATTCTTTATCTCCAGCTCATACAAAGCTAAAAGTTAGGTGTTACTGACTCGTTTTGCAGTGGAACGCCAAGGTCAAGTTCAGGGTCGTGGTTATGACATAGCCTCTGGAGTCAGACCGCCGGGTTTGAGTCCCAACTCTACTACGTACTCACTATGTGACCGCGGGCAAGCCTTCTCTGTGCCTCAGCCATCTCTTCGATATGGTGGGATAATAATGGTACCTACTTTTAATAAGTGAGAGAGTGCACGTGGAATATTTAGCAACATGTCTGGCATACAGCGAGCTTTTAATGAATGGGAGCTGTCAAGTTACTCACCCAAACCAACCCCACGGTTAGAAAGAGTGACTCCTACCCTGCATGCTTTCCAAAGAAATAATGTTCATGGTTGTAAAAACTAGTGAAATGTTAGTAAGTTCGAGTAGCATAAGTGAAGCAGAGCTCGTGTGAGCGCAGAGACACGGCCCCTCCCCCACCCGCCACACTGTCCTCAAGGCCGCACAGCCGTGACTGCCCAGGTGGTTGATGAACGGCTTTCTTGGCTTTCCTCCCCCGCCCCCCTCTCCGTCCCTCTCTCTCTCCCCAACCCCAACTCACTGAGACTCCCTCTCTGATGAAATATCATTCCATTGTTACATTTAGGTGATTAGAATCTTCTAAGTATAATACATATTGCATTCATTGTGTAAATCAAAGACTATCAAGCGAAACCAGACTCCTAGATAAGATTGGAAACCCCTCTTTCAGACATACGTGAAATATAGTTGGCCAAAGAGATGGAAAGACATCAATGGATGACTGGATAAACAAAATATGGTTGCATACAAACAATGGAACACTATTGTCTTGAAAAAGAATGAAATACTGATAGTTGATACAACATGGATAAATCTGGAGGACATTATGCTAAGTGAAATGAGCCAGTGACAAAAGAGCAGATATTGTTTGATTCCACCCATATGAGGTGTCTAAGGGAGTCAAAATCACAGAGGCAGAAAGTACAGTGGTGGTTGCCAAGGGCTGAAGAAGAGGAAATGGGAAGTTAGTGTTTTAACAAGTACACGCTTTCAGTTTTTCGAGATGCAAAGAGTTCTGTGTGGGTGGGTGGTGGGATGGCAGCAGAACAGTGTGAATGTACCTAACGCCACTGACCTGTACACCCAAAGGGAGTTGAGATGATAAATTTTATGTTAGTTGTACGTCACCACAGCTTAAAGGTTTTTTAAAATATGGAAAATGTGAAATGGGAGGAGACTAAGGACAGTCTAATAGCAATAAAACTTATAAAATATTTGTGAGTTTTGTGCTCTGAGACAGGCTTGGAATGGCTCATGGATGAGTCCAGCAGCCTGTGAATGCTAAGGGATCATCCGTGAACTTGAAATTCCTCAACTTTGTCACTTCTCTGCAACGCTAACACCATGGCTATTGAATAAACTCCAGGAACACTTGTCACTGAGGGCCAGCAAAGAAACCAGACCATCAGTTGTTGAGTACATTATAGGTGGGGTGATTTCTAAGGGAGGATCCATCATGAAAGTCTACGGTTGCTACGTAGAGGCAGGTGGGGAGGGGCCCGTGAGCTGTTCACTGGTCTCTGTGTGCGTAGCACTGAACTGGGCGCTACTGGGAAACAAAAAACTGCAAGACGAGTTCTCTAATGAAAGGAGCTCCTGTCAAGTCAGAAGATGTGATCCCATATCATCAGGATTCAATTTAAGGCTACATTGTGTGGACATACTATACATTTCATAAGCATTCAGGATGTGTAGAGGTTTCGCGCCAATTTGTCAAGTCGAAAACTGTGTTCCCCAGAATTCCCTTCCCTGAAGTTCCAAGCTGGCATTGGCCACAGTGACTCCTGCAGTATCTGAAAGCAGCCATTACGCTCCGAAGGCCAGTGTCGGCACCGCATGCTAGCGCCTCTTGTGTTGTTGCTGACCCGCTGGCTCTCCTTGTTTGTCGGCAAAGGTAGCAGCTGACCAGCAGTTCCTTCCCCCGGGTCGGGCCACATCTCCTCCTCCAGCACCTCTGAGTCCAGGGATGGGAGTATGTGCAGCTCTGTGACAAAGAGCACCAGCTTCTCCTGGAGGTCACGCCCATCACTAACATTAGAGGCGGCAAGAGGAAGGTGCTAGTTCCAACTTGCCCTCATGGGTCCCCCTTTGCCTTTGTAAGTTCCAAACTTTCTGAACTTTTCTCTACTTCGCATCTGTCTTTCCTTCCCAACTGCTGGCCTTGCTGACCTAGAGCAATGCCAGGCCCAGCGCCAGGAGCAGAGGCAAGTCTTCCGTAGTGAATCTGTACCATATCCTGCAACTGTGTAAGATCAGGCAAAAAGAAGGTGCCATGCGAGCTCAGCCTTAAAGCTTAGATTTTTCACTTGTCAACAGGCTAACCGCTTTCTAACGCTGCTTTCCAAGTATCACTCATCCGTTTCTATGGGGTGGACTTTGTTCCATTACAGGCCAATGTTATTTCTATCTCAGTTCATACCACCCTGAGCTAGTCCCTGGTAATTTTCTCTTCAATCAGCCTCATAGCCATAGCTTTATGATTGATAACTCCAGCGAAGGCTGTGAAATGCACCAGAAAAAAAGGGGGAAGTTTGAAGCAATTATGTTCATTTGGTTTAGTACAATCACCAAGGTGATATTGGGCTTTGGAATTACTATTGAGAATGAATCATTGGACTTTAGTCAAGTTGCTACACTTTTCCAAGGCTCAGTTTTCTCACATGTAAAAGTGGGTGAATAGTCCCTTCATTCAGGCTTCTGTGAAGATGTAAGACTAAAATGTGTGTAAAGTACTAATTATGGTGATTTTTAAGTACTGAGCACAATACCAAATATGTGTATGTGTAAACATGCACACGCACACACACACACACACATGCACACATGCATACAGCACCCTGTCTCCCTTAGGACCACGTTGTAGGGGGTTCCATTATTTTGGTCACTGTGTCTTATCTTTAGTAACTGGGATACTTATTACATAACGAATAAGTAGATGGATGGATGGATGGTGATTTTTTGCCTTGCTGAGTATCTATGGGATAGAAGGGTCAATGGGAAAGAAATAGACCTGAAAATCCACGACTTTGAAACAGAAGTTAAGTCAAGGACATACCTGCAGAGAAATGACTTGCAATTACTGCAGCGTTAAGCTCCGCAAGATTTCGCCCTTGGTTCCCCAGGGTTTGTTCTTCAAGCACCACACTGTTCTGTGTTTCCCCCACACACTTTTACAGCCTTCAAGCCCCTTTCATGAACATGACATCATCAGATCTTTGCACCATCACAGGAAGGCAGGAGACATGAATATCAGTGTCTCTAATCTTATAACCATGGAAATCCGTTTTAGAGAGGCTGCTCTGATATGTAACGAAGGGCTGGCTCCATCATGAGCAATGGCTCAACCAATGTCATTAAGCACGAATGCAAAGAACCAGCACAGTGGCCATGAGAAAAATACTTTCTGTGGTAGCAAAATTATGGAGACAGCCTCCTGGTCTTGTGTGACAAGCCAGAGGCTACTGGTGGGGAGCCAGGGTTCTAACTCTGCCATGCGACGTGGAGAAGGGGAAACATGCAGACTCAGCACCCACAGATCTGAGTTCGAATCCTAACTCTTCTACGTAACATTACTCAAGTTACTTAATCTCTTTGAGTCACGTTTATTTTCAATCTAGAAAAGTGGGATAATATCTGATTTTAAGGTTTAAGTGAGGTGACCTAGCAAAGTACTTGGAACCTAACAGAGGTTCAATTAATGACAACCTTGTATTCTCCCTTTGCTACCCATGTCCTTCGGAATGGAATGGAGAGAAATACTGAAGCACGGACTTTGGAGCCAGCCAATCAGGGTTTAAATTCTCACTCTGCCATTTTTTAGCTGTGTGACCTTGAGCAAATTACTTAACCTTTCTGTGCTTTGGTTTACTCTTCTATAAAATAGAATAATAATAGCACTAACCTCACAGCATTATTTCAAATATTAAATGAGTCACCATTTGTAAAGTGATCAGAACACATACTGGCGTATAGTGTGGGCACTACATATGTTTTCTTTTTTAAAATAAGAAATAACCAGCTTCACAGAACTTTAGTAGAAAGAGCAGCTGTAAAAAAAATAATCCTCAAATGTAGAAGACTCAGACAAAAAGAGAAAACACTGAAACACCTCCCTGAATCATCTAAACGTATTGAGCCCTTCAGTTCGGTAGACACCAAGTACCAAGTGATTAAGTCAGACCTCATTCATTCAGTAAACACTTGCTGGGTGACTGTGATGGATGGGACATTTTGCTAGGTTCTCAGAAGGGCTGCTCTGAGTCCAGAAGCCTGGTAAAGTGAGGATTTGCGGACCAGACCCAGCTTGTCACATTCAGCCTGCACTGACATGCACAGGGAGGTGACATGAGTGCACGCTGAGGGAGGAATCAACATGCTGTAAGCTGGATCAGCTCGCTCTGCCTGCGCTCCACCACCCCACACTCACCCCCAAATTCTGCAGGGTCATCAAACCAAGTATTATGGGCTCTCGATGGTTGGCGAGCCAGGGAGGGAGAGAAAAGAACAGCGCAACCTTTATGATTGTACGAGCTACTCTGTGAGCGACACCGGCTCTGTGAGCAACTCATGCTGCAGAACTTTGCAGGAACAAGTCCAAGTGAGAAAAGGGGGAGATATGGGGGAAACTTGGGGTCTTAGTTTCATTGCCCCTGATCACTCTACCTAAATGAGTCACCTCTGTCCTCACCGTGATATCAGCATGTGCCTGGGTCCACTGTACCGAAGTACGACAGACTGAGTGGCTTCAAAACAACAGAAACTTATTGCCCATCATCTCGGAGGCTGGAAGTCTGAGGTCAGGATACAGCACCATCAGGTGAGGGCCCTCCTCTGGGCTGCAGGCTTCTCGCCGTGTCCTCATGTGACAGAAGAAGCCAGGGAGCTCCCTTGGGCCTCTTTCCCAGGGCACCGATCTCCATTATTGGGGCTCTGTCTAATAACCTTCCACAGGCCCCACCTCCTAACACCAGCACATGGGCGTCAGGATTCCAATGTGTGAACTTGGGGAGCACACATTGCACACAAAGCCATTGCACCATGCTTTGCCTCTTTAGCACTTAGCCCCACCTGAACTTACGTATGTACAAGTTTAGGTGTGGCTTTCTTCATAAGAGTGGAAATTCCAGGAGAGCAGGAACTTTTTGTGACTTCTTCCCCGTTGTACCCCTCCTCTAGAACAGCACATAATAGGCACTTGATCAATGCTTACTGAATGGATAAATGAGTGAGTGAATAAATATTTCACCTGCTTAAAACTGCCTACACATGGGAATAGCCCTGGAACCCTCAACCGGAGGCCATTGCTAATCAAAGAAAAAAATTGAACCAACCTCTATTAGCCCAACACTTAACAGTTTGCATAGCATTAAATGGGCATTTCCTGGTTCAATCCTGGCAGCAAATCTATGCGCAAATTTTTATCATTTCCATTTTGCAAGTGAGAAAACTGACCCTTGGAAACATTCAAACTCACGCAACTGAGAAGTAACCAAACTAGAAGGCAAATGACCAAGTTTAAGTTCAGTATGTCTGAGTTTAAGTATGTCTGGGGAACCTTTTAAAAGAAAGGCCGTTCTTTCTAGACCCTTTTCTAATTTCTGTCCAAAGTAACCTCTTTACTCTGGGGAAAAAAGAGTGGCCGGAGTCCAGAGGGAGTTGCAAGAACCTGTTGTGTAGCCTTAGTTAGACAAGGCTTAGTCCCTCTCAGTGAGCCTCCATCTCTTCTCTCAAGGAGATGCAATGATTCCTGACTTATCTGCCTCATCATGTGCCATAAGGCTTCAATTGAAAAAAAAAAGCATCATGTTCTGGCCTCCCTGTTTGAAGATCTGGTCATAAAGGGGCCCCAACTCCCCCACCCCCACCTTGTTGCCATTTTATTTCAGTAACTTGACATTTTCCCATATCTGACCCTCCCTTCAGAGCCCAGATTTAGGAGTAGATATGATAGTAGAAACTTTGTAAATATACTAAAACCCACTGAAGTTTAATCTTTAAATAGGGTGTGTGGAGTATACCTTATTATTATTATTATTATTATTATTTTATTTTTTAATAAAAAGAGGCAATTGCTAGTCCCAGTTAGAGGCACAAAGAACTACATGAAGTTGTAGCTGAGGTAATATGGAGATAAGTGAAGGGTAGGTTTTGAGGAAGCGGAAAGAGCCCAAATATGATTATCGCTTTAGGCGCGAACACGCGGGTGAGTGGAGGTGCCTTTAACAAAAAGAAAGGCTGGCGAACCTGGAGAGACAATGACCAACTCGGTGTAGACAGATCAAGCCTGAGAGTTCAGTGGCACACACGTGCACTCCTGTGTCAGGAAGCCGGAAAATCAGGCCTGAATATCCGGGGACAGAGGGTACTTGGGAATTATCTACACAAAAGCCTTCATTAAAGATTAGAGAGTGGGTGAGCTTCCTTAAGATTGTGATACGGGGGGAAAAGGACCAGCAGGGATTTTATACCTTCGATATTTTAAGTCTTCTCTAACTGTGGGCTCAAACCCTTGTCAATCTCTGAATTCGCTGTGCTCAGTTGGTCTGGTTAGACCTGGAGTGTGTCCGATCCCACTTTTGAAAGGGCTTGTGTTATTCATCTCAACTATAGAGTGAGGAGCTTGCCTGAGAGTTCACATAAAACGGGTGGCGGTTTACTTCCAAGTAAATTGCAAATAGGGATTCCCCTGTCTCACATGCTCCATGAGAAGTGAAGGGACTTCAGGTGCAGGTATCGACCACTGTTATATCATGTACATTCTTGAGAAAATATTTGCTGGTGTGATTTTCCAAAACAGGATCATAAAAAAAAAAATGTACAGCTATTTTAAAGCCCAGTCTAATCACTCTAAGACATGAATCCCCTCCGTGTCCATTTAAATTGTCTAGTGTTCGTTCTTGATCATTTGATCCTGCCTTGTGATTTTTTCCTAATTGGATACCTACCATTGTGGACCAGAATTTGTAGAGACCCTGGATAATGTCTTTCTCTGAGTAGGGTTAGAGTTTTCTTTTCTTCAAGTAGATAAAGGACCAGTAAATGAGATTAAACTCGTACAGGTTCGGTTTTAGGATTTGTTCCTGGTGATCCACCTCAATTTTTCCCTTCCCCCTGGGGCATAGTCATCACTCTGAGGGAGTTGCTTTAGGGTGTGGCCTGTATTTCTGCGACTCTGGACTCCTAGGGTCTTAACTGAAATCCCAGGGTGCTTCCCAAGGCTTTGGCAAGACTTGAATTCCATCCCTTTTCTCCCCAGCACTGTTAAGTGGCTGCTATCTCAGCACGTTTGTCTCTCTGCTGCTCTATTCTCCTGGGTATCCTGGAATGTCACTTTGTGCCTGTGTAACTTAGGTGTCATCCAAGGACTTCAGGGAATTCATTAGCTCAGGAAATTCCCAACCAGTGAGGTGATGTCATCTATCCAGGCCCTGGTCTCCTTGCTGAGAATGAGAGTAGCCTCAGGTATAACAGGCGAGTGGGGAGTGGGTCTGATCTGCTGCCCTTCTGCCAAGGGTCTCAGTGCCTCCACTTCCCGCCTGGGTCAGCTGCTCCCCAACACTTTCAAATGTAGGTTAAATATTTTGTTCAGACTTCATACTTGTTTTCAGTGATCAGGTTAATGAAACACATTACCCCACCAAAACTAGAAATCTTTGTCAAGGTAAAAAAAAGGGGGGGGGGTGGTGGATACTAAGCACTGACCCTCGAGGAGCCAGGAGGGGAGCCCTCAGAGGCAGGAGAAAATGAGAGAGAAGAGGAAAAGCACAGTTTGGAAATCGTACAAAGGCCCTGCATGGAGAAAAAAGAGGGAAGTGCCATGGAGCAAGATTCTCAAAAAACAAACACAAACACACAGAACACTGTCATGAAAAGAAGGCTAAATAAGAATGTATCCTTGATAAGGAGCAGAAGGCCATGGGTGTAGCCTTTACAGATGGTCCCACGGGCTCATCTGCACCAAATGCCAGGCTTTCTGGAGTGGACAACGGGTTTTTCCTGCGTGGGAATCTTCAGAGAAACGTTCTGCACACCGAGCATGCAGCTGCTCATTAATTACATGACAAGGAAAAGTTTCAAATATTTGCAAGGCCTGTGTTTGGAGAGGCAGGTGGAAAGCCGATAGGGAGGTAAGTTCGGCTTGTCCTTTGCGGAAGGGTCGGGAGACATTAATTTAGCAAAGGCCCCTCTGCCAGACTATTTATACCCACCAGCGAGCGTGCCAGGCGCACAGCATTCAGTTCATGACTCAGAGACAGAATATGAATTTAATTTCCAGGATCCCAACTCCCACGTGGACAACAGCTGGAACGTTAAACAGACGCCTGTGAGCAGAGCCCAAGTGACCAGGCTTTGGGTCTTATTGGAGAGGCAGTGTTTCCTCTGCCTTATCTGTCAAAGCATTTTCCCTTTGCAGGTGGTGGAAAGATCGGTGTGTCCTTACCAACCAGTGTGACAACAGGAAATTCTAAGAGTTGCGGGCTCACATCCCCTCGGTTTCTCTACCAGAGAGGGAAGGGTTTGCCCCCACCCCCCACCTCACCTCACCTCACCCCCATTCCAGATGGAAAGGTGCCTGTTCTCACCTGCCAGGGTCCTTCCTGTGAGTATCCGGTCAGTGTCCAGGTTGTACGGACAAGTCTAAACAATAGTCTGACCCAACGGAATATTTCACAGACCAACAAAGTCGCAGGCAGGTGGAGCTAGAAGAGCCCACATGGGACCACCCAACCCAGCAAAGGAGAGTGGAGTTCAGTGGTTAGGGGGTTGGTACTGCAGCTGGACTGCCTGGGTTCAACTCCTAGCACTGCCACTTTTTACCTTTGTGACCTTCAGTAGGCCACATGCCTCCCTGTGTCTCAGGTCCCTCTCAGGAAAAATAGGGATGATAAGACCACTTTCCTTGTGGCATGAGACAGCTCATCATAAACCATAAAACACACTGTCAGCATGTAAGCTGAAGCCGTCCTCTGCCTCAGTGAGGCTGCAGCAGAAGCAGCATGGATCTGGGAAGCGCTCTGTTGGGGGTTCTGGGCAGTTGGAAACCGGGAGGATGGAGACAGGCCCTCTGAGAAAGTCACTGCCACCCCACACAGCCCGGGGGTGGAGAGGAAGCAGTCAGTGGCCACCTCCATCCCCAGCCTGGGGTACAGTGGATGGTCAGTGACTCATCCCCATGGGAACGTGGCTCAGCGGGGATCTAACACATCTGCATTGGGCTGATTGCAAATTGTTTCTGGTCAACTTCGCCAGGGTGATATGACAGAGTCTGGAAAGCAACTGCAGAAAGGGGTTTGGAGTCTGACGTACCTGTGTCCCCACCCTGGCTCGGGGACTGACCAGCTCCGTGACCTGGGGAAAGTTGCCCAGCTTCGCTTACCTTGTCGTGAACTAGGACAATAACGTTTACTCCACCGGGCTATTGTCGGGTGACAGACGAGCTGGCAAATGTGAAACACTGTGTGTGCACTGTGCCAGGCTCGGCGGAGGCAGACAAGACAATGGCCATGTGTCTCCCTTCCCCCTCCTAAGCGAATCATTCTATCTAGGGGTACAAAGGTAGAGCATTCGATCAGTTGCCACCTAGCCACCCCGTGGTATCATAGATGTCTCCAGAACTCCTAGAACGGAGCTATTAATTGCTCAGAATAGAGCAAAATTCCAAGTTATCTTTCTCTACAACCTATTGCTTCTATTGCCATAACTCAGTTAGTTTTGAATTTATTGACTTAGCCATAAAAAGGATGCTCATTACTTTACTTTTTGAAAGATTTTATTTATTATTTTTAGAGAGAGGGTAAGAGAGAGAGGCAGAGAGAGAAACATCAATGTATGGTTGCCTTTTACCTGTTTCCAGCTACAGACCTGGCTGGAGGCCTGGGGTGCAACCTGGTTATGTGCCCTGGGGGGGGAATCGAACCAGCGACCTTTGGGTTTCCAGGCCGGTGCCTATCCACTGAGCCACCAGCCTGGGTTATGATGTTCATTACTTTAAAAATATAGACCTAAGGCCCTGGCTGGTAGCACAGTGGTAGACCTAAGGCGCCGGCCTGCGAACCCAAAGGTTGCAGGTTCGATTCCCCAGCCAGGGCACATAACCAGGTTGCAAACCAGGTCTCCAGTCAGGTCTGTGGCTGGAGGCAGGTGAAACGCAACCATACATTGATGTCTCTCTCCCTCTCTGCCTCTCTCCCTTCCCCTCTTTCTAAAAATAATGAAATAAAATCTTTAAAAAAAGAAAATATATATATATATAGACCTAGCTTTGCTGTCACCAGAACCTTGTAAAAGGCTTTCCATTTTAACCAACATTACTATGTTTTGTGTTTTTTAATTTTTTAAAACTTCTGTGTTGAGTTTATTGGTATGACATTGATACAATTCTATAATGCATCATTTGTATATCGTATTGTGTGTGTTCACCACCCCAAGTCAAGTCCCTTCACATCACCATTTATCCCTCCATACCCACTGGGTTTATTTTCACGTCCAGGTTCCCTACCAGAGGGGACTGTGAACCACTGATATCTGTATTGTTATGGCTTAATTTAGTATTTGGCACCTAGGCAGTGTCCAGTAAATCTAGTTTAAGTGAGCTCTGAGTTCAGCTGTTCTTCCTACTGAAAGCATATAATTAAAAAAAAAAATTCAATACTACTCTCCCCACAGTGCTTTACTGTAACTCCACGTAAGTGCTGTTATGCTCTTTACACACCAAAATAAATGACCTGTTTGTGCGAACAGCCCTTTAGTAAAAGATGCTCACCAGAGGTCAGGAGAGTCCAGATATTTCCAAATTTTATTTCCTCTATGTTCCTTATATGTTTCAGTATAACCTTTCATGGAACCTGTCTAATAAAACAACAATATGGATGTAATACAACAACAATAAAATTAAAACAACAGTAAAAGCAATCTAGCTGTTAGCATTTATTGAATGCTTACTGTATGCTTGTGCGTTACCTGCACCCATGTTGCCGCTTCCTCACAGGTGAAAGAGGGCAGGTTGATGGGCTCTGATGCCCAACGGGGCAGCTGCCCAAGGCCACCCAGCCACAAAGCCAGGCTTCAAGCCCAGAAGCTTAGACTCCAGATCCTCCCTCCCCAACACATGGAGGCCTCCCAGCCTGGCATTTGGGCTGTTCCGCTGGTTTTTTGTCACACGTCGGTTTCGCCTTCAGTGCACTGTCTGCTTCAGCCCAGGCGCCGTTTAAAACTTCCACACCCTGACCTTCACAAACTCTGCCCTGGCTCAGAAAACACCTGCTTCCCGGGATATGTTGCCTGCCTTCTCTGCACAGCCAGCCCCATCACCCTTCGGGACCCAGGTCAGACACTGGCGTCCCAGGAAGGCTCCCCTGGTCCCCTCTGCCCACCATCACCACACACACAACAGGAGTCTCTCCTTTCTGTAAACCAACACAGCATTTGGGGGGGCCCATTCCTGTGCCACTGCCTACAGCACCCCCGGTATCAGCTTTGTAGACAGAGGTCCCGGGCTACCTCTGCTGGGGGCTGCTTACCTTGGAGACAGAATCCACACAGGATCCAGACCTGGATTCACACGACGCCCAGAACAGGAGGTTGTGGGTGGAAGCCCCTCCCATCGCAGTCCCATGACTGGAGTGACTTTGTCACCCAGATTCCCCTCCTCCCCTTCTGGCTTCTCCCCCCCTTAACTGGTTTAATAGAACTTTGTGGGGCTCAACCTACGAAGCGTGAAATGGCCCCACGTGCTGCTGGGAGCCGTCCAATGAATCAAAGGGCTAGAGAAAGGCAAAAATGCTGGAGAAAATGAAAATAAATAATTGACGAATTAGTTTCCATCTGTGTCCTGTTGGCAACAAACAGAGCTCAGTCCTCCTGCTGCTCAGATTGCTCAATGTGGCTTCAACCAAGGGGCAAGAGTGAGGAACCGAAAGTGTTCTGGAGATAGGATGTGCCCCTGAATTCACTCGGGGGACTTCCTTTCACTCAACTGGCGTGTACTAGGCCCCTGCTACACAGCTGACAACCTGCTACACAGCTGACAACCTGCCGGGGGCTGGAGATGCAATGACAAAGCCTGTTCTGTCCAAGAGGTGAGCAGGTGAGTGGGCTCATGAGGAAAGAGGTGGGCAAGTTTGTCTTGGTCATACGGCCTAGGGAAATTGCTGTCACTGCTTTCAGTCTTGGTGGCTTCAGCTGTGAGATGGGCAGATAACAAGGCTGATGGGAAGGAAGTGAGCTGACACCTACCTACCTCAAGGCCTGGCGCAGTCTTCATGCCACCTTCCACCTCCGCCTGGAGCCCATGGGTAAGTCCCCGCTCAACACAAATGCCAGTGGCAAATGGAAGGTTAAAAATACAACCCAAGGAAACAAGTCCATATGGGTGACTTCATGCAGCTGGCTTCTGTAAGCAAAACTGAGCTAAATTAAGTTTTCTATTTCCTATGCATTCTTTCCTTTCCTATGAGTCTCACATGGTGCCCCTTGCAATGAAAATATCTTCAAAAGTATCCGAGATCCAAGTCTTAGTTTCTCGGTGTTGATGTAAGATATGTCCGAGCTTGTAGGGAACTCTTATGAGTTTATTTGAGCCCTATGGTTGGAAAGGTACCATGGTCAGAATCTACCTCCCCCAGCAGCCCGTGCCCTGCTTCAAACTCCTACCCTCTTCTGCACGAGGGCATCTGCTTCCAGGTGGCCCCTATCACAGGCACAGGTTTTCTGGGAAACACCTCAGTCAGTACCTACCTATGAGACCAGCAATCGCACCAGCTGTGATTGCAGACAGGTACTTTTTGAACCTGAAATCAGACGTGTGACAAATACAGGGTCTATTTGGAATCTGAGCGGCCTTGGAACACCTGCCTTATACAGGCGCAGCCGCTATGGAATGGCTGAGCCCGAGGGATGAGGAATTCTGTTTGCGGGGACCCGAGCAGCCTGGGGTGACCTCCGTCTCCATGCATTGCTGGGGAGGAGCATTCAGGAGAGAGCGAAGGGCATCCAAAGAGCAGGAAGAAGGAGCCAACAGTCAAATGAGAGCAGCAAAAGAAAAGGGGAAATAGGGGTGAGCAGGCGATCCTGAAACAGCAGGTGAGAAGTGCCCCCACCTCCAACCCCAATGAACCTGACTCTCTGTGCAGTTATTTTCTCTCCGGGCTTTGCTTCGGGAGCTCTGCCAGCCCAGCCTGCCCCGGGGCAGCAAGGGCCGGGACCCCTCCTGCCTCCCCTTCCAGCCCTCCGCTTCCCTTCCTCAAAGGGCCGGGGCTCCTGCCCCCAAGCAGCGGACACGCCTCCTTTCTGGGAGAAGGTGCCAAGGGGACAGAGGTGCCCGCTGGGTGGCTGTGGCCGTGAGAGAGCACCCCCAGACACGCAGCTGTGCCGGGAAGGAGCCTCTCTGTCCCCGTGTCTCTTTCAGACACTGTCCGTTCCCCAAGGCTCTTCCACTGAGTCAGTGCCTCCATTCTTGACCAGTCGGATGCTGCCGTTCTTGATTTTCACCTCTTTTTTGGGTCTTGAGAAATTTGCCATAGATTACTATTTTAATGGATATGAATCTCTCCCTCCCCCTCCGACTTCATGGCAAATATGAAAAGGGTAGAGCCCCGCGTATGGGCTACCAGCCACGCAGTTCCTCAGTAGGTGCTTCTGTAATCATTGCAGTTTGGGGTGTCAACACCTCCAGCTTTATGGGGGACTGTGCTAGAGTATCATTACCAGGTGGGCAATGTGCAAAGCTGTGCTGGTTTGGAGTTCTTCAACGTTCTTAGTCTGTCTGACGGATGGTAGATAGAAGGTCAATGGATCAAGGAATACCTTGGTAAAATGTCTACTGCTTGTTCCCCTCTTAAAGTCAATGGAACTAAACGAAGTCATAGCGAAAGGAGCTCAGAAATCTCGCGGTGTCCCCATTTTACAGACAAGGTTGTATGGTTTCAACTTAGTCACCCCTTCCGTGAGCATTGTTACCAAACTACAATGACAGCCCTGGGTCCCCTCTCCTACCCTTGCCCTGACAGGTGCCGCCAGGAGACCCAGGGCAGGTTTGGGGCGTGGCGGTACCCCAGCTTTTCCTCCGGCCGTGAGACGGTGGCAACCCTTCCTCCACACTGTGCTCCGCCAAGGGGAGGACTGGGCCGGTGTTCGTTCAACCCTTACACACCCGGGTCTTTTCCCTTCTCTATCCAAGTGAGTCATTTTCGAAAAAGGGGAAAGGAAACCACTTGTCACTTCTGGGATTAGTCACACAGACTGAGTTTAGTGTCAAACCAAATCACAACTGATACCCTGCTTAAGGCTGTTTTCTTTGCAAACGGGTGGGGTGGGGGAGTCCGTAGTTTATACCAGAACTCGGCGTGTCGGCAGAGGAGAGCTGCCCACCCAGCATGTCACCTTGAAGCACTGGGCGACCGTTCTGAAAGGTTAAAGCCAATGGCGCTCCAGGTGGGGATGGGCACCAGGGAGACTTGCAGAGCGGTTACTGCAGCAGACAGGGCCAAGCCGCACGTGATGGCCCAGTCCAGCCTCGGAGCTACGGTCCTCGAGTCTCCATCCCAGGGGCAACTCATTTCCCCGAGGGGCAAACAAGCCGAGCCGCTGTTCTGTTCACAGGCTGCACCCCAGGGCTACCTGGCGAGAAAGCCTTGATCTGCAGTGTCTTTGCTCACCCTCCACGGCTGGAGTGGCGTCCCCTGGGAGAGGAGGGGAGACTGGGGTTACGGTGTCCATTTAGGGGTCGCGGTAGTGAAGCCAGAGGCTGTAGTGACCTTCCCAAGTTCAGGCAGGCGTGTAGGGCAGATCAGGGACCCAAACCCAGGCCTTCCGCACCCCCGGCTTGGGGAGCGTCCTCAACACTGAGAAACAAGGTGTGGCAGCTTCAGGGTCCTCAGGAGATCAGAGGGACGTCCTCTAGCAACAGAAGCTTTGCCAACACACATGCAGTTGCTCACGGTCCCACACGTACGCACAGTCCCAGCTGAGATGTGGTGGAGGGGGCTCTCCCCTGGTGGATGAGAACCTGCCCTTATGCCCCTGGGTCTCTTCTTCTCTTCCGCTGCTTGCAGGCACCCCAATAGCCTACCCAGACGTATTCTCCTTTCTCTTAAAATTTAGGCCAAGCTGGGCCAACACGTCCTTTTCTTTTTTTCCCCAAAACAGAGCAGAAACAGCCAGGCATTTCCGCCTAGGATAGTTATGAACAGTAACCAGGGAATTGTGACCAACAATAGAAATAGCACGACACGTGCCACGTTCTCAAAGGAGATGTTCCTGATGCCGAGAGAATACCAAGTCGCCCTCCGGGAGACCAGAGCTCTGCGCAGGCACCTGGCTTCCCAGGAGCTTGTCCCGCTGGGTCAGCAGCGCCCACCTACGGATGGGACCCATTTCTGCTCCTGTGAAGTGAGGCCTCTACCCCTGTCAATTTCGTGGGCTCCCTGGGAAGAAGATCAAGGAAAAGGTACCCGCGGAGACACAACTGAGACCTCTTCAAGTCTGATCAAATATAAGGCTATTTCTTTTCGTTGGTTGTGTTTGTTTTTCACCTTGGTCCATGGCTCTGGGACATAATTCACTGTATGGATCAGAGGATACGTGTCAGATGCCTTCCGGAAAAAAAAAAAACAAAACAGAACTGAACGATGGTTTAAAGGAGAGGCTGGCCCGGGGCCAAGGACTTGTAGCCTCCAACCAGAGCAAACCAGTTGACACACTCCGAATCTCAGTTCAGGGGAGAAGCGGTCCACCCTCACTGTTCAGGCTCACTTGCCAGTCACACAGGCAGCCGTTTCCAGCCTCCTTCCTCGTAGCTGGGAGGCGTGATGAGAGTGGCACAGGTGACCTGGCTGAATAGCACTTTCAAGAGCCCCCAAGAAGCCTGCCCCTCAGTGGACTCACCTAAAAGGGTCTCACCCCTCTTCAGGTACATGCCTGTAGAAGCCACCTTCCACCTGCCTTTTGAACCCCAAATTCAAGGTGAACCTCTCTGGTGGGGACTCACCTCTGCTGAACCCTCCCAGCTCTCAGACCTAGAAGGGGACACAGAATAGAACAGGGGCTCCCTAAACATGTGTGGGCTCTTTGAATGAATGAATGTGAATTTAAAATGTCAGGGCCCAAGATTTTACTTGGTTTGCACCTGCGATGTCCTCAACGCTCAGGAAAGAATTAATCAGGCAACGTTTTCATAAATCATAATAGATACCGCTTAAAAATACGTGTTGTGTCCTATGCATTTTACAGACATTACTCTGAAGGCAACCACGAAAGCCAGATGTTCAAACCCTCATTTCACAGGTGCTGAAATAGAAACACAGGAAGGCCAGTGTCTCAGCACCAACTTCCTGACGGTTGCAGTGGCAACTTGACCTCTAGCTTGGTTCCAAGGACTAGCCTCCTTCCCTCCACCTTGCCAATTGCTTGTCGTTAATGTGGCTGTCAGTCATTCAATGTGCCTATCCCGTCCCACCCACCCCACCATCCCAAAAGAATGTTTGAGGCAACTCAATGAGCAATTGGTCCTACGGATCTTTGTCGAGAATTCTCTGTTTAGAAGAATCGCCCGTATGGGGGGCAAGCACCTATGACCACGATTTAATCAACCAGCAAGTACTGATTCATTTGGCATGTGGTGATTCTCCTAAAACAGAGGCTTGTAGACAAAGATCCATGGGACCAAACTGCTCGCTGAATTGCCTTACACACCCTTTTGGGGATGGTGGTGATAACACAAGGATTATGGGAAGATATTTCTAAGACACTTGGAACCGTTATACAAAAAGGCTGAGTCAGAGAGACAAAAATAACATCCTTAAGAACAAACTGATACAAGAAAAAGATAGTATTTCATTATTTTCCACATCAGAAATCCTGCGATGCCTTCAGTGCCAGACCACACCCATTTGCACATCCTCGTGGCTGGCAAAACACTCGCTGACTATAGATTTGTGCAGCAGAAGCTACTAGACATTCTTCAGAGCAGACCCGGAAAAGAAAGACAGAAAAGAAATGGAATACATCCAATTTTGGTCAAAGAGCAAGGCAATGATTAAATAATGACAGGATCTCTTTTAAAATTGCAGGCATACGTTGTTTTGTCATACTTCACAGATACTGTTTTTGTTTTGTTTTATTTTCTTTGACAAATTGAAAGCGAGACCCTCCACCAGCAAAAAGATTTGCGACTCACTTGATGGCAATACTCACTTGATTGTGGTGGCCTGGGGCCAAACCTGCCACATCTCTGCGGTTTGCCTGCAAGATAGTTCTGAGTCAATTCTGAAAGAATTCCCACCGAGTCATGAGCAATGACGCCATCAGCAAACCAGGGACCACCTTTTCAACTAAATTTATTAGAAGAGAGAAGCCCCCGTTTGAATTTGTAAGCTGTGGGGTATTTGTTTTTTTAAAAAAAAATAAGAGCATCCTACTTTATTACTAAATCAGAGTAATTTTTAACCTTCATGCATAAGAAGTTTTGTAGAAAACTGGCTTGATGGGTACAGAGTGTATTCTTCTGTACTTAGAATAAAGGGACAATCAGTGCTCAAAAGGAGAGACATGGGTAGGACAGTGGATCAATTTGTGCTCCTCCAAGTCAGGGAATTTTTTTTCGAACAGGGCAAAAATTTCTTCTCCGTTCTGGCTTCTCGGAATGCCAGCTTCCACGTGAGAGGAGAGCTTGGGGAGTGGGAGAGGTTTGGTTCAGCTTGTTTGCGTGTTTGTTTATAGACAGTTGCGTTCTGAAGGGCTTGACCATCAAGGCTAAATCTCCATCGATACTGAAGCCCCCCTCAACCTCCATTCGGGCTGGCACTGGAATCGTTGGAAGAGCTTTCGAAACTCCCTGTTGCCAACCCACACAGCAGTGCAGTTACACCAGAATCTTTAGGGAGGGACCCAGGCACGAGTATCTGCTTAACGCTTCCCAGGCAATTCCCCGGTGCCACCCACAGCCTCTGTTGCTCCTGAGGCCCAGGTGGCACCAGGATGTCGGTCCATCAGAATTCAGCAGCAGACAGGACTGCACTATGGCCTGGGACGTGGCACCCCAAGCTGAACAGCTGGACCCCAGCAAGTAAATCCTGCCTCTGTTACAAAGCTAGTGATGTTATGGGCCCACAGGCGTAGGCCAAATGGTGATGTTTCTGTGCCTCCATTTCCTCATCTATGAAATGGGGATTAAACCTTCTTCGGGCGTCGCTGTGAGAATGAAGCCAGGCCCTGTGTGTAAGGCACTTAGCACGCTTTCTGGCGCGTAGCGGGTCCTTCGCAGAGGTGGTTTCTGACATCTCAGCATTCCATCCTGCGTTAGGAGGCGACGGGTGAACATGCTTGGTGATCAGGGAAGCAGTGGCTGTAATTTCTCTCCCTCCAATAACAACCTTCACCCCAGCCTTTGGAGTGGGGCACAGAAAGCTTATCTACCTTGCTCTAGCTGCACATTGGCCTTTAAAACCTGTCCCACTGGGCAGAGGG
This sequence comes from Noctilio leporinus, assembly GCA_004026585.1. NCBI lineage: Eukaryota > Metazoa > Chordata > Mammalia > Chiroptera > Noctilionidae > Noctilio > Noctilio leporinus. The sequence goes on along the minus strand of PVIW01005997.1, from coordinate 52,650 downwards.
CAGTGTCTCTGGGGATAGAGAAGGGGCAGCTGTCCCTGGAAGATGAGCCCTGGGTCCTGGGCTTCTTAGGAGCTTGTGTCAGTTGCAGGGGCGGGGAGAGAATCTGAGTGGGCCCAGGAGGTTTCCCGAACCCGAGGGGCTGTGAGGAGGGGGCCGCCTCTCCATCTCCCCATCCTTATACCTGCAGAAGTCACCATGAGCAGAGCTGAGATGGCAGGAAGGACAGACTCATAACCCAGCTTCCTTTTTTCTGAGAAGCAGATTCTAAATCACAACAAAGGCTCTGCCATTCAGATTTTACACTGAGATAAGGAAAGGGCATAGGCCACAGTAATCTTTGTTTTAACCGAAATCACTTCTTTCTGAACAAGCATTTCACCTCTAGCTGCCTAACAAGTTGGAAGCCACTGAAAAGCTGCTTTTATTTCAAGAGGATCCATTCAGCATCGCGGGCATGTGCCAGGTGTTAGGTTGAGGTTCACAAAAGGAAAATAACCTGTCTAAGGTCACTCGGCTGGTCAGGGCTGGATTCCAGACGGGGGTTTCCTGGGGCTCTCAAGCTCATTCTTGATGATATTCCCTGTGCTGTACTTTATAACCCATGACTGTTTTTATAATGGACAATTTGTACTTCTTAATCCCTGTCACCTTAAATTTCGTAATAACTCTGTACAGTCCCAGGTGGGTACTAGACTTACCAGGGTGATCGCTTCATAAGGTATAGAGATGTCTAATCACTATGCTGCACACCTGAAACTAATATAATATTATGTCGATGCTAACAGAAAAATAATTTTTTAAAAAAATCTAAAGAACAAAGAGTTAAAAAATCCTGAGTATTCTCGAAGTTACCTGGAGGGCTTGTTACACAGATTGCAGGCCCTGCACCCCCAGAGCTTCTGACCCAGGAAGTCTGAGATAAAGCCCAAGAATCTGCATTTCTAATAGATCTCCAGTGGGCAGAGGGGAGGGGGAGGGGAGGGGGGAGGGGGGAGGGGCAGGAGGGGAGGTGGGAAAGGAGGAAGCAAAGAAGGGGAGCAGTTTAGTCAAGGAACTA
>PVIW01005997.1:0-51493 GCA_004026585.1 Noctilio leporinus | reverse complement strand
TTCAGAGCTTTTTGTAGTCTCTTGTGGGGCTTTCAAAAGACTTCCTGTACTTAGAGTTAACGTTTTTTCCTACCATCCAGAGAGCAATTCCGCAGGGGTAATGAACTGGAGCTGGGCTCCAAGGAAAACTGAGGGACGAATCCACAGAAGCTTGACCAGCAGCCCGGCCTAGCTTCCCCTGAGCCGGTCTTGGAGCTCTCTCAGGTGGCCCCGTTGGGTTCTCTGACCTACAGTCCACAACACACTCGGACAGCTGCATGCTCCCAGTAGGACGGGGACAGGCTGGACTTTTCCCAGGTCAACTCACCGCTGATGGGTGCTGTTGGACGTGTCTCAGTGTAAAACGGGAATAGCGACCCTGCTTACTGGGAGGACCAGTGGTGGAGAGTGAACTCTGATTGGGTTCCTGGCCCTGAGAGGGCCCCGAGGAAGCGAGGGGATTTGTGAGGATTTGTGGCAGTAATGAGCATCAAGTTCCCGGTAAGTAGTAGGTGATCACTAAATAGCAGTTATTCTTACTTCATAGGGTTTTATGCGTTTTGAACGCCATGATGTTTAAAAATAACCGGTTTGTGCTAGGCACATAGTAAAGGCTCAAAAAAATGGTACAATACTGTACATTGGAAAGCAGGTCTAAGAATATCTGTGAAGAAAGCTTAAAAGAGGGCACCCCACTGTGAGCTTGACTTGGATCATTCTAACACCTCTGTTGCCCTTGGACGTGAGCCTCTAGAGTCACCTTATCCTATTCAGAAAGAGCAGCTGGGCTCCTGACAGACATGGCTCAAGAGGGATGGCAACAAGATCTCTCATGACAGTTACACTTATTAGCTATAGAAAATGTGAAGCCCCAGGCATATTTCAAAGCCTACTTTAAATTCCAAATTAGTTCAAAGTTGGAGTGCCAATTTGAAAGCAAAGTTTTGTTGCCTTGCTTTCTAGATGGTTATACTATTTGTATTTTTTTTTTTTTCTTGTAGATGTTGCTTTCTGAAGAGATGGGCAAGAGGTAAGAGGCTAGGGACCGAGTCCTGGACCTACCATTAGCTAGTAGTGCGGCTTTGGGGTCCTGGTTTCTCACCTGTCAAACAGGGTGGGGCGGGCTAGATCTGTAAAGGCATGACTTTCCATTTTCTCTAAACGTTAACATGGTTGGGTGGAGGGGTGCTATTTTTCATAATGAAGTCTGTGTGGTGACTGAGGTGAAATGGAGGTTAAGCACCCCTCACCCATAGATCCAGGAAAGGAACCCCACTGCTTGCCGAAAGGTCTTCTCCACTGAGAATGGGGGAAACTGAAAAACAGGGTGGGACTGGTAGTGGGCGGAGTATGACAGAGGTCTGGGGTTGTGATGGCAACTGGCTCCAGGGAGTGATCAACTGGAGCGAATGCTGGAGAGAAAAGTATAAAATACGAGCACAGACTGGCAATGGTAATGTGACGTCACTGGTGACCTTGAACCTTTCTAGGGGAGGGGTGGGGACCAAAACCTACCCGAAAGGGGCTCGAATGAGACTGGAGCAAGAGGAATTAAAGATAATTAGACATACTTTGAAATTTTGCTGTAGATCTGGGAAACCATTTTTAGAAATAAAAAACAGGAACTATGTAAACACTTAGCACAGTGCCTGTCACCTTGTAAATGCTGAAACATGTTAGATGATGATTACAATTTTTTTTTTTTTTAATTCTTTATTGTCTCACCTGATCTTCACTACATTCCTGAGAGGCCCAGGCGTCTTTATGTGAGTTTAAACTGAGAAAACTGAGGCAAATAAAATGTTGACTTACTTGATGTCTCACGTACTGTTAATTGGTTTGTTTATCCATTCATTTCACGTGTCTGTTAAGTGTCTGCTGTTTGCTGGAATAAACAGATCACTAAAGAGCAGAGCTTAGAGCCAGGTCTCCTGGTTCACAGACCCATACTCCCTCCAACAGAGTAAGGGAACATTCTTAAAATGTTTAAACTGAGTTTTGCTATTAATTGTGTGAGTCACAAATCATCAAGGCAACTCAACTTTCTGACTCCTCCAAGAGCTGTCCAACTAGAGACTGGGTACAGTTGATCGCCATTTCTTTAAATCTGTAGTAGCATCTTCTACTAGAGCCCAGAAACTACCCTTCATGTTATATTCCTGAGTTTCTAGGATCTGGGCATCAAAGTCATAAGCCTGGCCTCCTTTCTCATGGACAGCTGCCATCAGCATCTCCATACTAAGCTTTTTCAGGCTCTAGAAACCCATCCAAAGCTGGCCTCTTAGCAAAGCCTCCAGAGAAAGGTTAATTAGTGATCATTCTTAGGTTGGTTTAGATCCTAGAAAAGACATCTTTGAGGAATGGGGCTGCAATTCTCATTTCCGCGCTCATCCATCACTGTCAAACAGGCAAGATTTAATCAACTGCTTAGCATGGAAAAGGTAGAACATTTAAGTGCAATCTGTCTCTTTGAACTTAATTACGAATGTTCCTTTTCCCAACTTCTCAGGTAACCCAGTTTCTCTGACCAGGGAAGTTGAATGTCAAATTGGACAAGAAGCACCTGTTAACTCTCCCACCCACCGCCACTATCACCATGGGTGGTCCGCAGTCAGAGACACACTTAAGCTAGTTCAAGTACAATCGTTCATGAATCCTAGGCAGCGTCATGGACTTCCTTGGGCTCCATCTCCACCCACAGCCCTTCTCTGACACGGAAGGGAACAGCCAGAGAGACAAGGATGAGTTCCAATCACCAGGCTCTGCTTTCCAGAACTTTCTGCACTGAACCATAGCCTGGTGCTTGTATGTGTGGGTTATGGGGTATGCCAGGATAGACTGAAAATTCTAGATCAAACACCTACTTTCAGTTTGACTTTGGGTCCTGGCTCTCATTAAAACAAGCGTCAAATAGTTGTACAGACTCAAGAAGATAATATGCATGTATAACCTTTTGATATAGTTCTAGCACTCAATATATCAATATAATAACTATTAATTACTAACATCGCCTTTACAGGTGAGAAGGATCACAGCAAAGGAGATTAATACAACAAACTCAGTTTAAAGATTTCTGGTTAGAGCCCTGGCTGGTAGCACAGTGGTTAAGGCGCCGGTCTGTGAACCCAAAGGTCGCAGGTTCGATTCCCCAGCCAGGGCACATAACAAGGTTGCAAACCAGGTCTCCAGTCAGATCTGTGGCTGGAGGCAGGTGAAAGACAACCATACGTTGATGTCTCTTTCCCTCTCTGCCTCCCTCCCTTCCCCTCTTTCTAGAAATAATGAAATAAAATCTTAAAAAAAAAAATGAAAAACAAACATAAAAAAAAAAAAAAAGATTTCTGGTTAAACGTAAGTCATCTCAGTTTAACGCTCTACCTCCAACAGAGACGGTATGTACTTGTATTCAGATAATGCCATGTGTGGGTCCCCTGCGACTGGGTCTGTCTTAGAAGTACAGCCCTCTGGGCCTGCAGCCTTGCAAATTCAACATGGGACAGTCTGTTCCCCTGTCCTTTTCCATTTGTTCATTTTTGGTTTGATGGTCTCAAGGTGGAGGTATTCTTCTGCCTTGCTATGACATTCCTCACGCTCCCGTCCCACCTCATTCCTGTGGACAGTTTTGACTTAGAGCCAAGGCCCAGACTAGAGGGTGTGAAGTCGTATTCCTTGCTGAGCCCCTGGTGCCTCTCTGGTTGGACTTCTGTCTGGCAAGTTGCTGCCCACCTTCTGGCAACCACTCACCCCTCACACCACAATCCCCCTTCCTCCCACAATGGGGGGTCTATGTTATGAGCTGAATTGTGTACCCTGGCAAAGTCGTAGGTTGAAAATCTAACCCCTGTACCTCAAAATATAACTATGTGGAGACAGAACCTTTAAAGTGGTGATTAAGTTAAAAGGAGACCATTAGCAGGGGCTCTGATCCAAGCTGATTGGTGTCCATATAAAAAGAGAAAATCCGTGCATGAGGAGACACCAAGGATGTGGGCACACAGAGAAAAAGCCACGTGCAGGCCCAAGGTGGAGATGGACATCTAGAAGCCAAGGAGAGCAGCTTCAGAAGATATCAACCCTACAGACACCTGGATCTTGGCCATCTAGCCTATAGAACTGCATAAAATAAAATTCTATTGTTTAAGGGATGTTGTAGGGTGGCCTAAGCTGACTAATACAGGTTCTTTCCCAACACCCAGAAACTTCTTATAACATCAACTCATGAGTTAAGATCAACCTGGTTGACTCAGTTCCGTGGGGGCTTTGGGAAATTCTGTTTCCAGCGGGTTGTTTCTATGATGTCACTCAACAGCAACCGGGAAGGAAGCCACAGGGCCATCCTTCTCCTCTGGTCCGTCAGTCTTCCTGAAGAGACGCGGTGGCTCCCAAAGGTGACGCTGAACCAGACAGTTACTCCACGTTCACATTCCAGCTTCTTCCTGGGGCCAGGATTCTCACACGTAGTCGTTTCTAGTCTCTTCACTGGCATGCTCTTTTTCATGAAGAAGCACCCAACCACTCCCAAAAAGGAATTCACAACTTGCAGCCTTGGTTCCCACACTTAGTGAAATGTGTCACACTGAGGCCCTGGGGAGTGTAGAGGGGAGGGGGCTCCATGGTGCGGCTGTGACCTTAACATCCAAACTATGCTAGAAGCTTCCAGAATGCACTGCCCTGGACAACCCTGGGAAGGGGGAGTTGCACTGACTACAGCGGGAAGAGCTCTGGGGGTGTGCAGTGGCAGGCTAAATGGCTGCAGAGAGCGGGCCCTGCAGAAAATGCGCCCGCTGCAGGATTATTTCTCCACCTCATGCTGAGTGACTAAAACACCCTTTATAAATATTGATTTGCTAACATTTCTAAGTGAAATATTTTCCTCCAAACAGAAAAATGGTAAAAGGCACCAAGGCACGAAAGAGGCTCTGGAGAATATTAGATAAATACAGTAGCTCCTTGGGTCACACGGTGTCCACTCTGGACCTTTCTTTCAGGGCTTCTGCCATGATTAAATGGGAGAATATATGCACATGTGTGGAGTGCAGACTAAGTGCTCCATACGTGAAAATGGTTTGATTCGTATCCTCGTGAACCCTGAACATGCCTTGCTGTCACAGCTGTTTCTACCGTGCATGAACAGCCGTCTCTGCTGTTGACTTCCTATCCATCTTTTCAGTCCTAGTTAACTGACACCTCTTCCAGGAAGCAGTCCCTGATTTCCAAGTCAAATAGCCCATCACACATGGAAATGTGACTATGTCCCTCCCCATACTTAAAGCCACTGGATGATTCTCCATGGCCTAGAAGAGAACAAAACCTACTCTCTTTAGGGAGAACAACAAGGCCCTTCATGATTTAACTTTGTCCCCAGTCCTTCTTCAGACTCTGCCTTCATTTTGCATTCCAACCATAGGCACCTCCTGTGGCTCTGTGCGTGCAGTTAGCTCTCTCCCACTTCCCTGCTGCTGGGGGCTGTACCATCAGAATCAGGCGGCTGAGTCAACTCAACTTGGATTTCTCGGGTGTGAAACACGCAAAACCTGGGGCCCGGTCATAAAGGGCTCTTTGAAAGGTTATTTCCTTAGAGACTTTGAGACTTATGCCCAGGGTTTGGGGTCTTTGCATCTGTGTCTTGCAAACAGAGCACTCCCTGAGTTCGTCTGAAGCCACCCTCAGGATCAGCATAGAGTGCTGTGTCCCCACTCCCCAGACCAACCTGTCCCCTCTGCCTGCTGGTCAGCAGCCTGAGGTCAGGGCTCTGTCCAGGGAAGTAGGTGGGAGTGTGGCCCCCGGCAGACACACTCCTGTCCCAACCCTAAATAACCACTTACCAGCCATGGGACCTCGGACATGTTTCTGAACCCCCATTTGTTCATCTGGGGGAAGTAAGTAAGTAGTAATAACATTCCAAAATGTTATGGGGAGGAGTGTCTGACATACAGGAGATATTCAATAAATGTTTTTTATTATTACTAGAATTTCTGGAGGCCACCACTGGACCACAGCATGCACTTGGGCTGGGTTGCATGCACTGTCTGAAGAGACTGACCCAACCACCTTGGGTACATCCATAGCTCAACATTGAAAGTCAAGGTCATGTCCTCCATTCTCATCCTTCCCTCCCAGAGGCCTTCCTGTGGAAATTGGTTTACAACCTAGTAAGTCCCTTCTCTGGAGGGAAGCATCTCTGTGCACCACGGAATGTGTTCAAGAATTCAGCCTCTGCACCTTTGACTCTTCGGGACTTACTGTATGACATGTTGGTTATGGTGTGGGAAGATCCAAGAACCTGGAAGCAGAGGACCTGAGTTCAGCCCTGGCCCAGCTGGTTACTGGCTGTGCTGTGTGATCTTGGCTAAGTCACTTAGCCTCTCTGAATCTCAGGTTGCTCACCCATTAATAATACATGGGTGTCTACCTCACAGATACAATAAGAGGGAAAATATTTTGTAAACTACAAGGTGTGGCTCAGGTTCTGGGATTGCTCCTTCTTTTCTAGGCCTATTTTACCGTAGGTTAAAAATCTCTTATCCACAGTTCCAAAATGCAAAAACATCTGAAAAACAATGTTGTTTATAGCTCACTTGGCTGCAATACTTGACCTGAATTGATGCTGAGTCTTTTAAAAGATTATCCCAGTTACGGTGAATATTCAGCTTTTACTGCAGAAATGATCATGTATTTGGTTTGAGGGTGCCATTCCAGTTATCTGTGGGGGTGAAAGGCAATGCACAAAATATTCTGAATTCCAAAACCCATCTGACCCCAAAAGTTTTGCTGAAGTAGTTACAAATTTATATTCTAGGTATAGCTCTTACATTATAGTCATTTATATACCACTTTCCTGATTTTTGTAACATCCTTGTTTGCTTTCTATATTTTAACTGACTCCATTTTCTTACTTTTCTCAAATGAACATTTTTAAAACTACACAGTAAAATAAATCCTAATTATATTTTTAAAATGTCTGTCCATGTGAACCAGAGCACCTCACACATTAGGCAACAGTAATCTGGAACCAGGCCAACATGCTAGCTTTCACAAAGCCAGAACACAAAGGAGAAGGGTGACGTCTATGAGATGTGGCCTCATCTCTGGGTTTCTCTGTTGATGGAAATATTGAGCAGTTCAAGTCCATCCAGTGCTGCTGCGCTCCTGCCGTGAGTACTGGTGTTGAGCCCATCAGCCATGGAGCTCTGCTGGCAAACCATGAAACAGCCAGCAGGGGTGGCAGGTGAAGCTGAGCTTCCTAACAACTTACACATGGTACCTTCTTTCACTGACATGGCCATCTGGGTCCCACCTCCATCCATAGCACAAAAAGTATTAGAACAATTGAAAACCGGAAGCCCAGGCCCGTGTAGGTTGGCAGCTTGGCCTAAGATCTCACAGGTCACAGGTAGAGCGGAGGGTACAGTAAGGTGCCCGCTGCCAACATGGTGGTTCTGGTCTCACTCTTGGTCACATCAAGGCACTGCTGATGCTGCTTTCCTGTGTATATGTTAATAGTAACAAAGAACCCTGGGTTTTCACACAATCAGCCTGCTCTCAGCCTAAAATATCCCCTCAAAGCTCAGCGATTATTCTTGGCCAGTCCTCTGTGAAAAGGCTCCACAGAGGTTGAACAGGTTTAGGACAGTTTTGGGACTATTCAGAATGGACCAACAATTAGGCACTTGTCTTGGCATCTGCTACCAAGTGAGGGGAATAGCAGTTTGTGGAAATGGGGCAGAATCCAGAGAAAGTTGTTTCAAGGCCTCATCTGCAGCACAATTTAGCCTTTTGGCAAAAACGTTTAAAACCCATGATTTCTGGAGGAATCAAGAATTTCCCCAATTATCCAAATAAGGAAAGAAATTTCAGAAGCCTCTCTCTCTCTCTTTTCACCAGAATTAATCACTAATGTTCCCAGCTTTCCTCTTTTCCCCCATGTGTCAGTCATGAAAAAGAGATTATGTGTGTGTGTGGTGGGGGGGGAAGGGGGTGGGTCTGGAGGCCTGGTCCTCAGTTCTGACCTGACACTAACCAGCCCTGAGTCCAAGGCCGGCTGCACTGGGGGAGCCAGGGTGCCGCCCTCCAGGGCCCGAAGTGCTGTTTCATGGGCGTTGTGAGTAGGAACTGGAAAGCAGAGGGGGACAAAGGACAGTGTCACAGCATGGCCTGGGCTGCCCATGAGCACACCCTGGTCACTGCATGCACCAGGGAGCTGTAGCTTAATAAACAAGTGATGCAAAAATGAGCCTTCTGCAGAGGCGTGCTGAAGGAGCTGGCCGGCACTGCCACGTGGAGATCAGGCAGACATGTGTTTTCACCCCAGGTCTGCCCCTTGGACAAGTTACTTACATTTTTCTGAGCCCTTCTTCCATCATCTAGAAAATGTATCTCAAAGATGTTAATGAGAATTAAAGGACAAAGTGGATGTAAAAAACGGAGCACAGCCCTGGTACAAAGTCAAACATGAGCACATGGTACAGCGGCCTCGGTTCCTGGCCATGCGGGGAATCCGGGCCTCTGGACTGAACTCTGTGAACACATGCAACCAGCAGCTCTTGCTTTCAGAGATTATGGATTTATCGCCCGGAAGAGAAATGACTGAGGAAACATCAGGCAGTTGACAGATAAGCTCACCACCATTCAACCATCAAATGCATGATTTTTTTTTTAAGCTTTGCAAAGCTATTCACAAGCTGACTTGAAAAAAAGAAAAAAAGGCAACCAGTACAGCTTTAAGTATGGCCAGTCATTGACTGCCAGTGGAAGTCAGGAAAAATGGAAATAGATAACACCAATAAATAATTATCATCTTAGTGTTTGACGGTCAGGAGAGGATATTTTACCCAGGTGGGTCCCCCTGAGATGAGTGTCACCGGATGGCCATTCCTGGCTCCTCCTTCCCTGGAGGGAAACTGCCCAGAGTTAAGGAGCAGGAGGCCAGAGGTGGCATGAGGAACCCGGGCGAGTGTTTTGTAAAAATGGAGTCACCTGACCAACTGCCTCAGGGTGACTTAGATGTTGTTAGAAAGCAGATTCCTCCAGACCCATGAGAATGAGATTATCCAGGTTTGGGGTTGAAAATACGCATCTTTAACAAGTACCTTGATGCAACCAACACTTCGAAAATCACTGATCTTAGGAAATGCCACAATCATGTGATAAATACTGCACATTTTTCATGTGTATTCTTAGTAGGATCTCTTCCTGTCTCCAGTGGAAATTCATGGTCTAGAAGGAGTAAAAGATAAGCAAACAAACCCAAAGTGGAGGAGGGGATCCCCGGTATGGTTGACAATTCCCGATTGTCAAGAAGGTCTTCCCCAAGTGGAAGCTTCACCCGCACCAGGTGGACAAAAGGGTGGAAAGTGGAGGTTAATGAATGGATGGGAATAGGGAACGTAAAAAGAAATAATACGAACAAACCAGAGAGCTGGGACAGCCTCTGGCATGTGCAGGGGCTGCAGGTTCTTTATGCGGCTGAAGTCAGGGATGAGGTGGGGAGGGAGAGCAGAAACATGTCTTCACAACTGCAAAATTACAAATGATACTCTTCTTCCCTGGAGAAGCAAAGTATCTGGTACGAAAAAGCATAAAGAAATCCCCAGGCTCTACTATGACTTTTTTTTTTTTTTTTTTTTCCTTTTCCCAATTTTAAAACACACTTGCATCCTACACCAAATCCTAAGTAGATGCTAAAAACAGTAGCTCTTTGAACCTGCTCCATTTACTCTGCTGAGTCAGTCTTCCCAGTTTTGACTCAGTCTAAGATTGTGGTAGTCAATTAACTTCAGTCAAACCACAGATTTATTTTCCATAAAAATCTCCAGTCTTATTCTTAGGAGGCATTGCTATAACTCACTATTTTAGTGATATGCTCATGGTTCGATGTTTCAAGTTGGGCCTACTTCACGTCTCTCCTGGTATATAACATACCATCCCCAAACTTCACAGCTTAAAATAATGACTTTAATATATGCTCAGTGTTCTGCAATCCAGACTGCGCATAGATGGGCAGGGCTTCTGATGATTTTGATGGCGGTCATTCATTGGCTGAACATAGCTGGGGCTGGGATGCCAGGGCTTTTCTCAGGCTTCTTCACACAGTCCCATTACCAGGGAAATGGGACTTAATGACAGCTCAGCTCCCAAGAGCACCGAAGCAGAAGCTCCCAGTACATCTGCAGACCCAGAAGAGATAGCATCACTTGGACCGCAAATCATAAACCCAGCCCAGGCTCATGGGAAGGGGACGACGCTAGGATGTGAATGCTAAGAGGCATTGTTGATGGGAGGCCACCAATGAAACCGACTGTGATGACTTACTCTCCTGTCCCTAATGGCTCATAATCCTCCCACATCCCAACACCCCTGAGAGTCTCATCCTTTTATAGTATCAGGCTCAGGGTAGAAATTCATGTAATCTAAATCCAGGTGGAATGAGGTTCCAAATAGATTTCCTCTATATCTTAAGAAAAAATTTATTTTCCCCCACATATCCCTGACACTAATCCCGACACTCCCTTTTTAAGAGAGAGAGAGAGAGAGAGAGAGAGAGAGAGAGAGAGAGAGAGAGGGAGAGAGAGAGAAGGCACATAGTTGTTGTTGGTCCACAGCAATTCTGAAATCCAGCTGGGCCTTTGGCACCAACTGCTCCTGGAATGATATTTTCATTGCCCTATTTTGTTTTCCAGTGGAATGTGCCTCTAGACAGTTCTGTGAGGAAAATGGTATTTGTTGGACAGTCTGTTTAATGTCTATACTGATTATTGAACACTTGCCAGGACAAACAGAAAAGTTCAATGTTATTGTTGCAGAAGTCTTTTACAAAATAGTATCGGACTTTGCATCCACTACGACAAGTGGATTGGCTGTTTCGGAAAACCAATAGCGAGATAAGCAGATATCAACACTACAAAGCACTAAATCCTCCAGATGCCCCTCTCTTCCTTCCTGCCTCCCTGCCCGACTAAGCCCCTTGAGGGCAGGCCAGTACTCTGGCCAACAGTGTGTACTCTGGAATCAGACTAAATAGCTGTGTAAACTTGACCTAATCTGTGAGCTCTCGAAGCTTCATTTTCCACATGGATAAAATAGGATGACGATGATAGTGCTTACTTCACAAGGCTGTGATAAAACTATTAAGTGAGGTAAGGCACAGAGTGCTTAAAACAGTGTCCAGTGGACTGAATAGTCATTAGCTTTTATTATTTTCTATCTTTTTGACTCATTGAGCACATTAAACTATAAGTGATGAGTACATTAGGTACTAAAATGCCCAGATGAGCATCTGACTCTCCCTTTTTCCAAGGGGTCAAAAGGTTTTACTGGCCCCTGAGAAGAGACTTAATGGATGAACAGAAGTTTTCAGATGGGCAAGCAAAAAAAGGGTGTTCTAGGAAGGGAGGATCTCAATGAGAAGGTGAAGGCATCTTGGGACAAATACAAGAGGACTCATAAAACATGAGTGGGAATGATAGATGATTGGGGAGTCAGGACACAGGGGAGGCATGCAGACTGGGGTTGGAGAATGTGGCAAGGAGTAGGGGTTCAGATCACAAAAGATCTAAGCATCATATTCTGGAGGCTGAATATTATCTTGTAAGACCAACCTTCTTAAATTGGCATATGGTGATATGCTAGTGAGTATAAGCTACAGCGTAGACAGAGTGCAATTTTTGGAGTACACATTTGACTTCCAGATATTTGGAAAAGAAATGTTTCTAATGAACACATCCCAGTTCTAACATTCTCTGACCTCAGGTTCCTGACAAGAACATGACAAGGACAGAGTATGCATCACCAATGCTACTTGCCCCTCCATGTGCTCCCTCAATGCAGCCAACATGGCAGAAAGGCGTTCTGTCAGGATCCCAATGCTGCCCAAGGCGCGAACTGGGAACCTCACAAAGCACACTGAGATTCTGCCACCTCCCCACCCTTCTTCTTCCTTTATGTTAGCTGTGCCCCTCCACCTCCCTGCCCCGGCCAGGAACAAAGGATAGAACCAGATGGTAGAAACCCTGGTGTGGTCCCACCGAGTGCCACATTTTTTACAAGCTTCTTAAGATATCAAGTCTAGCCCTCTTGAAGTCCTCACTGCAACACCTCTCCATCTCCACCGTCCTCTGGGGCTCTAGGCCCAACCCATTGCATCCCTCTCCTTCTTTGATGCCCCTTCTGCTCCAAACCTAAGTTATTTCATTTCCTTAGACTGCAAATAAAAGAGGTTCCTCTTTCTGGGCCCCAAATCCACCCCCACACTTTAAAGTCCAAACATAAGAGCATGTGGCTTGCACAGCACATTGGTCATTTCAGGCCACCGTACATTTGGCATTAGGCCCTTAGCTCAATCTGTCATCACACCTTGTCATCTCCACTGCGGGTTCTCCCCAGTTGGGGGAGTTATTGAATTTTGAGTCTCGAAAACAATCTTAGAGGCCTTTCAGGATAACTTCCCTTGATGCATATTTTTTAGTTAAGATATTTATTAAATGTATGCAGACATTGCCAAATCCTTCACGTAGATTCTCTAATGCTACCACCAGTTTCAAGAAATAGAGTGTATGATCCTTCTTCACAGATTTCAAAGTGTACAGAGGCTAAATAACTTGCTCGATGTTACCTAATGGAGCAAGATTCAAACTCAGGTCTGTTGGCTCCAAATCCCATGTTCCTCCCACTCCTCTACATCACCAGCTTCAAAACCGCTCAAAAGCAGGGGCAACATTGGTATGTGAAATACAGTCGTGATGCTGTCCTGGGAGGTCCTGTGCGCTGTCTTTATGAAAACATTTATGATTTTCAAGATTCCACACTCAACATCTTGTATGCTGTATTTATGCCTGCATCCCTAACAAAACTATTTAAAATCACCTGTGAATTACTTTTGGAAAAGAATAATATTTCTAATGGACCTAGATGTTCTTTTCTACCCTTACCTATACAATGGGCACAGCTTCTGCTCAACTACTCCCAGTGGGTGGGTTGAGAAACTAAAATCAGTTGCCTTGACTACAGGTGCTTTGCGAACTGCATTGGACTCAGTACATGCCAGGGATAACCATCATAATTCTGATCCGTGGGGGTCTTGGGAGTGTGGAAAGTGCTCTGACTACCCTGCACACCCAGGATGTTCCCTGGGGCCGAGCACATGGGAGCTGCGATCCACATTTCATTTCCAGCGACCCACAGGGAGAGGCAGAGTTTTAAAAGTTTTCTTCTCATTCTTTCTCATGTGTCCACCTTTCCTTTGTTATCATCTAGCCTTCCTTTTGGGCTAGAAATACAAAATTTCCATTTCCCACATCCATATTAACCTGATATTCTTCCGTCTTTCCCTTGCACTGCCACTTCTTAAAGAGCCCAGCATCTGACTGCTACTAGTTTCAGTATCTATTCCTTTTTTCAGCTTTGATGTATTTTTAAAAAATTCTACTAGAAAATAGACTCAAGAGAGCAGAGGGCTATTTTTATTTAAAGCAAAAAATCCATCCCAGTAACTTCTATTGAGATAAAGAAAAAGACTTTTGGAAATCAAGGCATTCAACTATTCCTATAGCAAGCAGGAATTCAGGCATTTCTGCATGACCCAACAGATGCTTATGAAACTACCCAACTTCTAGAAAACAGCTACAAATCAAAGGGCACAGGGCTTAGAGGCCCAGGACCTGTGTGCATCAGAGAACCACTATCTTTCATCGTACGCGATCTTAAAAGTTCTCAGAAATCAAGTTCCTTGCCTATGAAATGGAGTAAGAAATAGCTGTGTCTTCAAGGTCGTAATGGTCGAATGAGCTACCTGTATGAAATTTGCCAATCAGAGAGCTCCAGACAAATTATAATCACTCTTCTTGAGCAGATAGAGAATGCCGAGGTTTGGAGGTGACAAGAGTCAAGATGAATGATGACGACGCGCGCGCACACACACACACACACACACACACACACCCCAGGCTTTCTGAACCTTGTGAGGAGTGGGGGTAAATTCAGAGACTGAAGCCATAGCAGGTGTGCGAGCCCAGCTCCCACCGCAAGAGGAACCTCCGTCTTCACGCTGCCAGGCTTCCAAATTGCACGAGTGACAGAGAACAAACCCTCTGTGTAACCGAGGACTAGGGTGCAAACCTTGTGGTCCGAGCAGTATAACGTGGCAGAACCTCGGCTCTGTCCTTCTGCCATCACCTCAGCACTTGTCACTTTGCAAAAAAAGAGGCTGGTGTCAAAGCGGGGGGTCATGGCTGCTAACGTGGTGGGGTCTGCTCCCAGGGGCTGCGTCAGGCTACCTTGGGATGGGGGAGCATCGGGCCAACTCAGCTGCCACCAGATTGGTACCAGAAGTTTGATTAGACCATCAACCTTGTCAGCCGTAGCTGGTTTCTAAGCAGTTTTTCAGAGGCCAGCCTGTGAGGAATCAGTCTTGATAAGTTAGCCCTGACTCTTCAGTGGAGTAATGAAGGATACTTTTTTTCCCATGTGAGTTCTGAACTTTTCAAGAAACATGTAAACCAGGCAGTTGACGCAGACATAGCAGCCGTACTTCTGATAAAGTCTAGGGAGGCCATGATGACCTTCCTACAGAATCAGGCAGAGCTGCTTTCAAGTCACAGGCATCTTTTGTAAACCACGGGCCTCTCCTGGGGGCAGCAAAATGTTTCCTAATTATCAAGTGGCCAATTTCTCTGTACAGGCAGATCCCAAAGAGGACCCACCCAATCAGTGACAAGTTCCCTTCAATCCAACCAT
The DNA here is from genome assembly GCA_004026585.1 of Noctilio leporinus. Classification (NCBI taxonomy): domain Eukaryota; kingdom Metazoa; phylum Chordata; class Mammalia; order Chiroptera; family Noctilionidae; genus Noctilio; species Noctilio leporinus. Next base: position 36,784 of record PVIW01005997.1, on the reverse strand, counting down.
CGTAAGAGAAATACATTCGTCATGTGTAAATTCCCTTAGCTAGGACCCGATTGACTGAGAGCTGTTCAACTCCAAATGACAAATGCCATTATCACAGTGTCAGAAAAGCAAAGGGCTTCAGCCGTGAAAGCAGCTCTTCCTCTCTGCGGCCAGGTCTGTGAGCATCAGCCTTCCATTCTCCTCAGAGGGTCAGATGCCTCCGTCTTAAAAGGAACATTGATGACGAGTGAGAGTTTACATCTACCCATGTAGATTTAATAAGTTTACAATTCTCTTATCAAGCCTTCAAAAGCTGAAAATTGATACTGATGCTAGAAAACAAACAAACAAAAAAAACAACAACAGAGGGATAACCTGTAATATAAATTGTGATGAGCCCCAAGGATACAGCAATGAAGTACACAGGGCCTTTGTCTCAGCGTTGAGATATCACTTAAGACACGTGAGACAATGTGCTAATGGCATCAATGGGGAGTCATGGGGTCATGGAGAATTTAACTCATCAATTTAAACTGAATTGGTGTTTTGCTGTATTTTATTTATATTTTTTCTGAACTGGAATAATTCAATGTTTTTATTTAAAAGGCGACTTACATTAAGTCTCCCTCCAGAGTAAAGATGAACTAATACAACTATGTCAAAATGACTTTATTGCTTTATATGTCAATTATATTAGGAAAAAAAAACTGTAATTATTGTATTACAAGACCATAGCGCCATTGCATGGGTCACTCAGAATCACATAATTCTGGAGTTTGCCGGGTACTCAAAGGCTGTCTATCTCTCTGGTACTAGAAGATCCTCCAGAAGAAATTGAACCTCATGGTTCTATTGACCCACAGCCCTCATAATCTGGTTCGTTGCTGGACCCAAACACACAATGGTAGGAGTGACTACTGAAAATATTTTTCTGATCTGCATTGTTTCTAAACTTTGCAGAAACAAATAAAAAAGGATTAATTTTAAATTAGTTAAACAGTTTATTAGCTGACTGAGTGGGAAGAACATTGCAGGAAGATATAATTATAAAAGCTGATTATAGCTGGCACTCAGCCCAGCATTTTCAGCCTGTTTATAAAGCAGGCCAAATATCAGATGGCGTGCAAAGGGTAACGTGTTAATAGCAAACAGCCAAAACACGAGCTGCAATTTCTAGGCAAGACTAAAGAATCTGACTAAGCTTTTGGCAGAGCTGTTCTACAACATGCTATTTCTCTTGAAATCTAACTGCTTAGAAATGAAAATTACTTTAAATAAATGGGGATAGTTTATTTTAAGTACCCTAAGCATCGTTCTTCTGAGAACTTTCATTTTCTACACAAGTGAATATAAATATGGAAAGCATGGTACCGACAACCAGAATATTCACATTATGAATATAAAATCCCTAAGTTATTTACTCCCTCTCTATAATCTCATCCTATAATATTTGAAGAAAAAAAAGAGCCTAGAATTTGGAATCAGAAGAGTTGTATTTAAATAAAGGTCTGGCTACTCACACAGCTTTGCAACTCTCCTCACTTATAAAACTGGGAAATGTATTGCCCTTATTTATTTTTGCTACAAAAATGCTATAATTATTCAGATATTCTGATGGTTAACCAATAGTTTCTATGTGCTTCTGTCTGCTTTGGTGCCACTGGTCTCGGCAATGCTTTTATGGATATGACTTCAAAGGCCAAGGCAGTAAAAGCAAAAGTAACAAACAGGCCTATATCAAACTAAAAAGCTTCTACACAGCAAAGGGAACCATCAGCAAAACAAAAAGACAACCTACTGAATGGGAGAAGATATTTTCAAATTATATATCCGATAAGGGGTTAATATTCAAAGTGTGTAAGTAACTCACATAATTCAATAACAAAACAAACAAACAAACAAATAATCCCCTCCCAAAATGGGCAGAGGATCTAAACAGACATTTTTCCAAAGAAAACATACAGATGGCCAACAGGCACATGAAAAGAGGCTCTATCACCACTAATCATCATGGAAATGCAAATCAAAACCACAATGGGATATCACCTCATACCTGTCAGAATGCCTATTATTAAAAAGATAAGAAATAACAAGTCTTCATGAGGATGTGGAAAGAAGGGAACACGCATACATGGTTGGTAGGAATAGAAACTGCTGCAGTCACTATGGAAAACTGTATGGAGGTTCCTCAAAATTTAAAAATAGAACTACTATATGATCCAGCAGTTTCACTTCTGGATGTTCATCCAAATGAAATGAAAGTACTACTTTGAAAAGATATATGTGCGCCTTATGTTCTTTGCAGCCTTGTTTATAGTAGCTAAAGCATGAACACAACCTAAGTGTCCATCTATGGTTGAATGACTAAAGATTTGGTATACATGTACAATGGAATACTACTCAGCCATTAAAAAGAACACAAATCTTGCCATTCATGACAACACAGATGGAACTTGAAGGTATTATGTTAAATTAAATGTTAGAGAAAGACAAATACCATATGATTTCACTTATATGTGGAATTTCAAAAATGAAAGAACCAACAAAATCAAACCCATCTCATAAATACAGAAAACAGATTGGCAGTTGCCAGAGGGCTGAGGGTTTGGCAGTGGATGGAGTGGGTGGAGGGGATCAAGATGGACAAATTTCCAGTCATAAAATACGTAAGTCATAGGGATGCAAATGTATAGCCTGGTGACTATAGTCAGTATTATGTTGCAAATTTTAAAGTTGCTAAGTACATCTTAAAGTTCTCATAACAAGAACAGTGACACAGAGTAGTATACAGATTTAATACAGTGATCACTTTGCAACGTATACTAATGTTGAACCAGTATGTTGTACACCTGAAACTAATATGTTGCATGTCAATTATACCTCAATAAAAAAGGGAAAAAAATCTTAATTCTAATTAAAGTACCCAAGTTTTCTTTGACTCACTTACCTCTTTTCAACCCCATTTATGTGTAGTATCTGTGTATTTTATAAATTGCAAAGCACAATATAAGTGTATAGCTTTCATATTTATAGCAAATGCCAAGTCTATGAATTTCACAGTTCCCATAGACAGTTCCTTTATTCTCCAGTTTCTGAAGGTTCTCTTTGTCTTCCTACTAAAGTAGTTTCTCAGTTTTTTATCTCTTCAGTCATCATCTCACATTTTATTCATTTAAACAAAAAATTTGACTTGTAGAGATACTATAAAATCCTTCAGATGCCTACTCCTCAATCTTCGTACCAATTAAAAATTTGCTCAAATTTCTTTCATTCATAAACTTATCAACCACATTAACATGTTTCATGTTGTAAATTTCAGATACCATGTGCTTCATATGGCTGGCAGCCAAAGAACAGCAGACCCTCAAAGTCCTGAAACTGCAAAATTAAAATTAAGTTGCCCCTGCTTTAATTACTATTCAAAAACCCTGCAGGAGAAAAAAATATAAACTAATTTCAGTGTCACAACTCGTAGGCCAATGGCATTTATTGCTTTGGTGAAGAGATCTGTTAGTCAGGTTTCATTATAAGCACACAACAAACTCTAAATCATTTGCTGAGGGATTACCTACTGGCTTGATAATTCCAGGGGGTTTCCCCATGGTTCTGGGCCATTTCCCTCTACTGATGTCCATAAATATGCAGAGGTATTCATCTTAACAATTACATATTCATCTTTTAGCTTAATCCATAAAATACGAATAATGCAAAAAGTAAAAATAAAATAAGCCAACTTCAATGCATCCCAAAGCGAAATATATTTCATGTGTTGCGTCTTTTCTTAACATCACTTTCTAGAACCTAGTATGATACTCAAGAGTATTATTTATGCCCTCATAACTTTCAGGTTTTCCCTGACCACTCTATATAAAAATAACACGCCACCCTCGACATATGACTACTGGGACTTTCTATGTCCCTTGGTTCATTGGTATCTATAGAACTTACCACCATCTAGCAAAAATTATATTTAAGTGTATATTTGCTTTTCAGTATTCTCCTCCCTGACTAATGTCCCCCACCCAGAATAAGCTTTATGAGGACAGAGATGTTTTGGCTGCTCACTCAGTGTCATGGACAGCTTCTAGCACATGGTATGCAACCAAAACACCAAATCTGTTGAATGGACTTTGAGAGTGTAAGTCCAGTTCCCCTAGGTCATCGATGAGAGAGTGACTCCACACATAGGCAGGTAAAAAGGAGCCTAACCAGAGAATAGACATTACAAGGCCCATGCAGCTGATGTCCCTACTGCACAGTGGTTAAGAACAAAGGTTTCATACTTGGACAAGCTAGATCTTAGGCCACTCATTAGTAGTGGCATTGTGGACAAATTAACCTCTACACATCTCAACTTACCCAACATGAAAGAGGAATAATAATGGCACCAACTTAACGCTGTCATTAAAGTGATAATGTGTGATAATGGGTATAAAACATGACAGTATATATACCAATAAACAGGTGCTTAATAAAAAGAATCTAACACTATCTTTATCGTCATCATGACCACCACCATCATGTCACTCAGGCTCCATGGCCAATTTATTCAGATTTCCCAAGTAATTTATGGTAAAAGTTGCTATCTGGTTTCTAAGTCTATACAGCCAAGAAGCAGCAAATTAGAGAAACAAAGCAATTGCCAGAAATGGGAGCAGCAAAAAAAAATGGCAGAAAAATGAGAAATAAAGACCAGATTCTTGAGGTACTACATTACAACACAATGATCGGGACCAAGAAAATGATTAGCCACTAAGGAAAAGATTTCATTGCATTTAATACACTTTTAAGACAGCAGGAAAATGTAATTCTAAAATTTGAAAAGATTTACTTCGAAATGGTTTGGATTTACTTCAAAATGGTTTGGATAAACTTTTGCTGTAAAAGCTAAATTTCTATTACCTTCAAAGTTTACCTTCTAGAGAAAAGAAACAAAGTTAAAGGAAGCATTATTATATAGAAGGCTTGAATAGGTCTGTTTAAATGCCCATCAGTGTAATTTATGCCAACCTTTCTCAAACTTTTATTTATTTTTTGACATCCTCTTAAAGATAAATTATCTCCATATGGGCTCATTCTTCCCTCAAATTGTAATGTTTCTCAAGTGTGGATTTCAGGGGGGTGATAGTTTCATTTTAGTCTCAGTAACACTGCACAACCCTGTAACAAATCTGCATCTGTTAATTCCATTTCCTTTAAGTGACACAATAACCAAAACTTTCTGAGATTAGGAAGAAAATCAGATTTCAAAATCAAAACCACATTCCAAATTTCTTAAAAGACTTTTTTGTTCAATTCTTTTGTAAAAACATTGGTCACCATTTTACATACAGTGGCAACAAAATGCACCCATTTTACATGCATCAAGAAGTCAATAAATCATAATACATGGAAAACATGAATTTTAAACCAACAGTACTAAAAAGCAACTCATGTTGCATTTAACCACAGATATACTGCTTATGTATATATTTGTATATATATGCTTATATATATATTTATGTATACCAATACATAAATAGCTGATATGAGAAATAAGAATTCCAGTTTCAACCTGAAATAAGGTTCTTGGTGACAAGTAACTAATGATTATATGTAATGAGTAATTATCTTAAAGGGAACCATTCTTCAGACATGACTTTGTGCAAAGCACCATACTAATGTAGAATAAAATCTTTTAAAAAACATGTACCTTAGATTAAGGACAAAGGGTGCCATTTTTTGAAAAGTAATTACTTGAATGATGCAACTTTATACTGTGTCGATAAATTAAAACATCTTCCAACATGAAGATTTCATGTTATATGTTTAGACACACTAAATAACTCTGTAGATGTTCAACAAAACTGAAAGAATTTGAAAGATTGGGTTACTTTCAACAGAAAAAATAAAACAACCATCAAAAGCCCTTTCTAAATTCATAGGTGAGGTTTCTGGATATGAGATTTAATTAATAAGAAAAATTTTAAGCACCACAACAAAATGCTTTTTCAGGAAACAGAAAGAACTGGTAATATACAATTTAGGGACAAAAGCATATAAACATTTACAAAAAAAATTTTAATAAGTACTCTAGTCCTCTCATCTGAAATGATAAAATATAAATTTGGTGTACGGTATTCTCTTTAAGATACTAAGTTCTATAATTCTAATTTAAGCAAGTGAGACTGTCATGTTATCTGTATATAATAAGAATGGCATATATTTGTTTATATTGTATGATTTTTTTTCCTTCAAAAGTCTATGATTAAAGGATAGCACTAAATTATTTTTAAGTTCACCAAAGAGAATTTGTGATAAATTGCCTAGTGGGAAAAACCAGCTTCTTTGAAAAAGAGAACTAAAAGTAAATATATGCAAATAAAGTTTTAATATAAGGTAACTAAATACAGCCATCTTATAAATTTTCTTTATTTTGCATCTACTTATCAACATAAATAATTTCAGTGGCCTAAGTAGTAATTTTATCTTGTTTTTCTCCTCCATGGTGTGTTTAATTACTCTTACAAATAGTCATTTTTTTGCATGTGTAACAGGTCACAAACTAACTTTAAGGGTCCATAAAATTAAATTTTATGATTCCTACATGGTTATATTTAAGCCAGATATACAAGACTGAAAAAAAGTAACTTCAGCCTAGAATATGATTTAAATATTACAAAAGAAGGAAAAAGATCCCCCGAAAAAGGGGAGAATTTTAACTCATGTAACTTTTGACAATATAGAGCAAAAAGATATATATAAAATATTTAGTTCTCACCTCAAAAGAACCTATCCAGAAATAAAATTCACTAACCAAGATACAACAATATCAGGAGTAGGAAATATTCAGTTCAGATGAAAAGATACTTTTGGGAGAAAAACCCTTCCCAAACAATATAAATTATGTTTCATTAACCTTACAAACACCCTTTCAACTACTTTTATACCATAAACCTTCTTGACAGTTCCCATTTTCTATTTCTCTAAAAAAAACTTTTAGCTTCTTAATTTCCAAGTATGTCAAATCCCGTCACTCTTAATTTCACAATCACCATTTAAAAGATTCTAAAATAATAATTCTCTTCCTCTCAAGAGTCAAAATCCACCATGTAATTATGCAAAATTGAGAAATTAAAAGTAAAAACAACTATCTGAAATAATACACTTAATGTACATGGTTATATGTAGAAGGGAGACCACATAATTGCTCATTCTGACTGACTTCTGGTACTTGAGACAGTAAGGTTAGAAAATTAAAATGAATAATAAAAACCTGAAATATTTGAAGTCTGCATCCATTTGGAATAGGTGTGGGAGTAAAAACAAATGACAAATTATATAATTGTGAATGTTTACTGTGAAACAGTACAAAAACTGATATTGCCAGAAAGAGCATAAAAAATCTTCAACTGATATTAAACATCTTAAGTAATTTGGAAAAATCTTAAGGTTGACTTGTAACTATACAGAACACAACAGAAAAGGTTTTCATGCATACACACGTTAAGTAACACGTCAGCAAACCCCAAGGCAGTACAGTACATTAATGACTGATACTTAAATGATATTTGGATACATAAAGAAAGAGAAGGAAAAAGTAAAATGTTGACTGCCATTGATGAAAAAGCATTTCAACAATTTACACAAAATGATACTAAACAGTTTTTTAAAAAGATGTCCTAAGAAAACCAAGCCACAATAAGTTAGTGTTTTCCATAATACATGCTGAAATTATTTGATCCCATATCTATACACTGTTACTGTTTTAATTCCTAAATGTTGTGACAGCATATTTAATATTTGAGGTACATTAGTTTACATCTTTTTATAGGTACTCTAAGAGGGTTAATTTTTCTTTTCCAGTTTTTCATCTTCTTCACCTACTCCAAAGAAAATCAAAGGAAACATTCCTAGAATGCAGCCAATAGTCACCCCAACAGCTTTACCCTAAGGAGACAAAAGAAAACAATTTTTGACAGTTATTTTATCCCTGTAAGAGGAAATTTTCTTAAGTACTTACTATAAACAATTTCATGTACTATAAAATTCCATTGTGACTGTATGTCATTTGATCATAATAACTTGAATATAAAAATAAGCTACAAAAAGATTCTAGAGCAAATTCTATTTAAAGTTCAAAGCAGCAAGGGAAAAAACAACTGTAATAGAACAAAAATTAAGAAAAGAAATTTAAAAAATAAAGTTCAAGAACTAGGAAAAAATTTTTTATCCAATTACCACAAAAACAATATCAAAGACATATTCAAGTAGAAAATACTTATTAAAAATTGTACATACATTGTAATGTCAGCAGACAAGGGAAGAAACCTCACCTAGATTCTTATTCTGACCTTAATGTTTTTATTTACATGTACTTACAAAGACTACATTCTACTTTAGATTCCTGACTTCCCCACGTATATGAAACGACCACTGCTAATAACTCCACTTCCACTTCCCACCCTTTCCGTTGTAATGCCTGTTACTATCATCCAGAAAACCCACAGCTGCTTCTCACTGTAGGAACGTCAGCCAATGAGTTCCAAACCAATTATCTCAATGCGGCACAAAGTCAATCGGCAGAGAAGGAGGGAAGAAATGGGATATCCTTTCCTGGCTCCCTGACCCAGGACCTAAGATACATTTTGTCCACTGTTAAGAACAGTTACGTATATATATTATTTTCAGACCCTACAGTTAATCACACTGGAGCTAACTAAGGACTTGAGTACATCTGTAATACTATTCTGCAGGAAAATATTTTCAGTTTCAAACAAGCAAATTACAAATGAGGTTTTAAAGTACAACCTATGTCAGTTAGAACCAGCTTGTGTATTAGCATATATTCTATTAATGTAGAAATCCAGGGTTAGCTTATGCCATAACTAGATGGCAGATCAGTAGCTTCAACCATTACAGGCTGTTCATAATCAAAATGTTATGTTATAGAATAGAAGATTTGATCTTAACAGAAAACAAGCAGAGTCAATAACTAAGGAATAGAATCCATGTTTACAGGGTTTTATCAACACACACACACAATAGTTTAATAACTGAAGTGCTTTTGTTATAGAAAAGGGGATATGGACCTACTTATAATATAGAAGAAAACAGAATTATTGTTTATGTGAGACAACCCCAGGAAAATAATCTTAACCCCAACTGCAGGGTTAAAATGTTAAACCAAATTACTAGAATTTTAGACTATCCTTACTCCTCAACCACTCTGGCTGATGTGAGCTAGCTAGTCTCACTTCAATTTATCTACAAATTGTAGGAGATGGATACACACACGCAAACGTATATGTCATTTTTTATACAGCAGCAGATACATCCAAGGTAGAGCGTACGAATTTGCTATCTAATAAGTTCCCAGGTAACGCTGGTTCTGCTGGCCCGGCATCCCACTGAGAGAACTACTGCTCTGGAGGTACAATCACCTCTCACGTGGTTTTAACTATCGCCGAACTCGTCAGTGAGGCTCCTGTTCAACGCTGCAACCTGTCTCCACCCCAGCACTCCCAACCTCTTCAATCCCCATAACACTGTGAATTTCTAATAAACTAAATATTCTATTTGTCAGGTTTTTAAATTGCTTCTTTCCCCCTCATGATGCTAAAGAGTAAGATCTACCAGGAAAAAATACCTTGTTTTGTTAACCAATTTATTCAAAACTCCTAGATCTGTACCCTGCATGTAATATGTAAAAAATAAATACTTGTGAATGAATGGATGATAATATCTATCACCTCTGTTTCAGACCTCAATAACTCTTGACCTTTAATCCAAACGCCTACTAGGTGCCACCACCTGACTGTCCTATGAGCACCTCAAAGTCAATGTGCCCAAAACAGAACTCATTCTCCTTTCCCACAAAAGTGTTCCTCCTCCTTTTCTCGGCTTAATTGGTGGCACTGTGACCCATCCAGGGTCCTTCCTTCCTATTTAAAATGGCACTCCACCACCTAGGTGTGGTGTTCAAGCTACTCAACATAATTAATAACATCAATAGAAAAATGCCTTTCTTGTCTGATCCATTCTTACTTCACCAATGCTGCGTTCTACTACTGCTTTTACCCACAATGACTACATATATCCCAGCAATCCCTAATTTCTTGTATTTCTCTGAACACATCCTGTTTTTATCGTGCTTTTCTACCTGTTAGTCAATACGCTTGGAATCTCTTGTTCACCTGGTAAATGTCTCACTAGCAATAAAAATCAGCTTAGATCTAACAATCGACAAGAAATCTCTCCTCACCAAAAAAGAAGTGTCTCTCCACAAAGTGTTAATTCTTTTACTTGTGCTATTGCTGTGTGTACTGTAAAATTCCATTACTACACCTGTCACACTAAATTATAATTTGTTTAGATATGTGGTTCTTTGCCTAAACAATCCTGAAAAAGAACTAGTTTATTGTTCATTTTATGCCTAGCATATAACTGATATGTCAAGATTAATTGAATCACATGAAGAGATTTTTAAAAATCAAATACACTTACAAAAAGCTGAGTCAATAAAAAAATCCAAGGCTTGGACAATTTGTGTTAAAAACTCCACTCAAATCAATTTTTGTCTCAAATTTCTCAAGGGACTGAACTTGATCTGGATACCTAAATTCATTATCATAAACCATGTACAGTACTTACCAAGTGTGAACTAACACGCGTTTGCCACATGTCAACTTGCTTTGGTGTGAGATCAGGAATTGATAGGCCTAACCTGGAAGCCAAAGCTTCAACGTAGCCTGCAAGTCTTAAAAACACATGAGGACAGAATACAGGTTGTTAAAGAGGCATACAAATGTCCTCAGGTAGTAAAAAATGAATTACTACAACGGGAAACAAAATAATTGTACACTTGTAATTAATTGGCACTCTAGAAATGGTGTAAACATTTTCATAAACTTTCATTCTATTGTGTGTAAGTATATCCAGTTTAAAATTATTTTCACATTACTATATTTAATACAAAGGTAGCTGAATTGACTTAGAGAAATTATTCTCTATTATTCTAAAAAGACCAATTCAAGGTATATAAAATTTTTACAATGACAATTTTTTTTAAATTTTATTGTTGTTGTATTACATCCATCTACAATGACAATTTATGCACTTATTCTAAAGTCAAATAAAGCACTTTAACATATAAGTTCACCACTGTCAACAGAAAGCAAAAACTTCCAAAATTTATCAGATAGATATAATAATAAAAACAGCCTAGAATTTTCAGGATAATCTCAAGTATTTATCAATTCTAAGTTACCATCACTTATTGAATACAATCTTACTTTATTAACTGTAAGAAAGAAAAAATTGCCAATGCCAGATACTGTAAGTCTAAATAAACTGCATCTAAGAACTGATTAAAATGTGGTATCTGTTATTTAATGATTTTTTTAAAGGGAGAGAAGAAATAGTTCTTAAATATAAAGTATCCCAACAAAATCTTTATCTATAAACAAAAATAATTGTTGGATGAAGCCATCTAAAGCTAAATGGCCTTAAAATCTACTAGATCATTTAGTTCTATTAATACAGAAAGCTACCACAACAGCTATAACATCATTATTAACCTCAATGTTGGAATCTGGGAAATGGAATATTTGAGGAGTGGTATCACTACAGGTTTGTGCCAGAAATTCCAGGAATATAAAATTTCTGCCTTGGCCCCAAAGCAAAGGAACCGCTTCAGGAGCAGCTATGGCCCACCTCCAATGCAGAGTCTAAGGCACAGGGTTACCTCGCTTACAAAGCTGCCTTGGCCTACGCTCTGGGGCTAAGTAGACTTCTATCGGCCCCGAACCTAAATTTCAACACTTATCACTCCAATGAACCAGGGAAGGAGGAGACAGAACCAAAGACTGACTAAGAGAGAGTATGTTTATCATTATAATTTATGCCAACTTGGTCTAGTTTATACTTCCCAGACCTCCTCAGGCTCAGGAAGCAGCCCAGGCCATTGTCCCTTGGGGATGAGAGTGAAAAAGGAGAGAGAAAACTGGGCTTTTCTAAGTAGACTTCCTCAGTCTGTTCCATCATTCCTGCCGCATGAACTAAAAAGAGCAAAAACTGACCAAACGCATACATGTATGCTTTGGTCATTACTCCTTTTAAGTTCCCCTCTCTAGAAAACATTCCCAGCCAGTATCCTCAGCTTTGAGCCATATCGCTTTTCTTTGGGCTTAGTGGGAGGAAGTGGGGTGAAATGATGACCGGAGTTCTCACAATTACTCCTGTCTCAGCCTTGGAAATGTATGTAAAATACATACATACAAATACCTAACTCTGCTCACATTACGGTAGTTTTAGAAAAAATTTTGCATATATCAGAATTTGCTTGCGAAGATTATTAAGCACAAATGTCAGGGCCCTGTCCCCAGAAACACTAATTCCACATGACTGGGTGTGATCCCAGGCATCCATATTTGATGCAGGCCAAAAGTTTAGTACTACTGATTTAGAAACTTTAACATTTAGTTCTAAAACACACAGAAAAATAAATGTTTCTTTTTTTAGCCTTCCTAATTATAGGAGAATGAAGAAAAGAAAGAGAGCAAGTAAGTACATATATGCACATGAATAAATGAATGGACCTACCCAAGTCCAGCTAAATCTGACACAAGATTTCCCAAAGCAGCAGCTAAAAAAGTGAAAAAACGGACAAGTGAATTGTTACATGGAAGCGATCAAAATCATTATAATACATTACTTCATATTCAGTAAATCCCTGGTCTGGAAATGCTATCACATTTCTCAAACTAAACCAACTAGAGTCAAAGAAACTCTTTGCCTAGCTCTGCACCTGATGAATTCATAATAGAGCACAATTCTTCTGAGAGTATAGTATCCAGCCTCCATCAAGGATCTTTCTGTTGCGGCAGCCCATTTCCATTTTGGTTGCAATATTAAAATGTGTAGAATATTTTGTAGTTGTAACTTTCAGGTAGTATTTGTTCAAAGGAATTTGGATATTTGGAAAAGAGCAAAGCAAAATCAAGGAGAAGAAATGTCACCTTCATTAATTCATCTACTTCTTGTATACCAATAACACAACATAGAACTATCCCTAAATTTCACCATCATGAAGAAATAGTGTGAACGGTGGGGTGCGGAAAGTAGGATAGAACCAGAACAGATTTCCCATCTTGAATCTCCTTCTTTGATTTTCCCACCTAACTTAAAAATAAACAATTTAATAGGAAAAAAGGCAAAAAAGGTTTCGAGATAACCAGTAATGAAAAGAAAAACTTTTTTTAACATAGTCAATATAGTAGAATATTGCTACCCTTTAAGTAACATAAAGTACTTAAAATTTTTCAGTGTGTTGCATACACAAAATTAAGAATTTAAAAGAATAGGATTTAGGAGCTAAACTAGCAGGCTTTTTAAAAGATTTTACTTATTTTTAGAGAGAGGAGAAGGGAGGGGGAAATAGAGGAGAGAAACACCTACTGGCTGTTTTTCACACGCCCAACTGGGGACCAGGCTGAAACCCAGCCCTGATGGGGAATCGAACTGGTGGGAATCGACCTTTGTGGGATACCACCAAAGCAACGGAGCCACAGCAAGCTAGTGTATAGTGTTATGAGTAAATTCATTCGAATAAATTATCCTCTCCTAAATCTAACCTCCTAAAATGTCTTCTTAAATGTTCAGACAATAGCATAATATTACTATTGTTAAATACCTGCCATAGTTGAAATTCCCAAAATAATTCCAATGGACATCTCAATATGGGTTCCCTGAAAAAATGATTACAAAGAAATTAACCTTAAACTATTAAAGCTTTAGTGACTACAAAGGGATAGCAAAGCATTAATAAAAACAGAATAGTCAAACACGTTATCGCAGCAAAATTATATACAAAAATATGCAGAACTATGTACATATAATGCAGTAATTAACTTAATTATCAAGTATATGCATTCACACAGGAATAACAGCAACATTTTCTTTATTAAAATTAGGCTTTCATAAAAATAAAAATAGCAACACATACAAAACAATTTATTAAGAATCTAGGCTTTATATTTTCCTATCACTGAGCAAAGTCCTTTAAAGCTCTTTAAGCACAAAGAAGACAAACCCCAATTTTAAATTTTGAACGCTGTATATATACTATTGTTACTTATCCTATAAAAGATGAAAAAGATGATCTAAACCAGCTTCTAGGAACCCAAAACATCATAAACTTCAAAAGTCATCCTTATAACACTTAGTTGTTTAGTTGTTAAGTAGTGAGACTACAGGAAAAAATGAGGCTCCCTTGTATTTCTACTGCATTTATTTACTAAGAGAGTTCAAGACTTTCTACTTCTACCTCATTCCTCCAGAGAAAAGAGGAGCTCATATTTTCACTTCTACGTTAAAGAGAAGGAACTAAAGTGAAAAAGATTAAACTATTTTAATACTTTAATAGACTAAAGAAGAAATCCTAGGATCTATTGTGCTCATTCAGTTCTAACCCTTGGGCAATGTTCCCATAAATGGACTTAATTTTCAAAGGCTCTCCTGAGCACTGATATTTGTGGATTAAAAAAAAAAAAAAAAAGAATGCCCCATTTGATATGTAGAAATATTGCATTAATCAATTATTTATAAAACTGAAGAGAAGCTGCGTTGTTTTCCTCAATTTTCTTTCCCCTAAGCCTTTTGGTTCTACCCCTTTAAAATCAATTCTTATAAACTATGGCCCAAACAACCTGGTGTACACAAGTCTCCCAGGCACTTAAAATTATAAGGTTGTAAAGGTACCTAAAGAAGGAGATTTCAGAAGGGGGAGAAGGAGGAGGAAGAAGAGGAAGAGCAGGAGGAGGAGGAGGAAGAGGAAGAAGAAAGAGCAGGTACAAAGAATAAAGATGTGTATGTATCTTTATAGGCAGATACAAAAACAAAACAACACTGGAACTTTAATGTAGAAGAGAGGCACCTGGTAGTTACTGTGTATGAAAAAGAAACACAGCATCTTTAACAGCAACGAATCATTAGGAATGACCCAAAAAGAATCTGTTTGCAATATATGTGTTTAAAATGTATTTTTAAAAAATAAAAAAATATATTTAAGTGCTTAATCATTTAATTCAACTTAAGGAATATAAAGTCCAAGTCAGTTTGAAGGCAATAGACTCCTTTACTTTTTTCCATAGTTACAACAAAGTTCATGTTAACAGGTGGTTTAGAAATTATAAACAAATCAAACACTAGTTGTCTTAAAGTTATACCCGGTTCTTCACCTGAATACAATTAATCTACTCTAGAATTCTAATAAATTTTATCCTAATTAAATTGCAAGAAAAATCATCCCCAAACCCACTAGGTTACAGAAAACAATCCCCATAATATAAAAATATAATTTAAAAAAATTATGGAACCAAAAGCTTAGTATGAATAGCAGTTAACAATAAAGGTCAAATCTATTACAGGAAGCTATATACTACAACTAGCGTAGTAAAGCACTTTAACCTATGATATAAATTAATAACTGTTGTCAGAAAGCAAAAACTTCCAAGATTTATCAGAGATATAATAATAAAATGGCCCAGTTTCCCTATTCTGATCTCTCTTCAAAATCTCTCTGAACCCTTCTTTTTGTAAAATATATCATCTTAACACTTCCCTGTAGCAAGGTTAGTCTTTCAGCATTTGAATATCTAAGGTCTGCCCTGCTGAGGTGAAAAGAAAGAAATGCTTTTTAAAATGGCAGTATGGCAGGACCTAGTAGCTGTTAATAAAGAAAATCTAAAACACTGAGTGAATTGTGTAAAACTGAAAATGTTTGCCACAGGGAGATTTTAATTCAGATAATCTATTCAAGAAACAAGTCTTAACTATAGCTTGTAAATTCATCATAATGAGGTTTTCACTGCAATCAAATCCGACTTACATTAACTATTTAAATAATCTAACCAACTCAGATTTTAATGATTTCAGAAAAGACAGTGTAGTTCTAAATGGCTGGCTAAATTTCTCATATTCACAGATAGATAAATTGGCCAATTTGATTCTTATGTACATACGAGGCAAGTGTTGAAATCAGTGTAAATAAATAAATACGTAACAGCATTTTGAAATTACATTTGAGAGACTTTTGCCAGACTACTCTGGGAAGAGTTATCCAATGGGTGCTTAACACCTTCAAGTTGTGAGGATGTTTGTCTTTTCTGTGCCCACTGACAAAGCAGAATACCTTCCTGCTGTGTGAACCCTGTCAGGCCCCGCAACCTGGTACATGGCTGGACTTTCTGGATATCTGAGTCCCATCAATCTGGATATAAAATGAGACTATATAGCAAAGAAAACCATTGTTGAATGAACCAATTTTAAATATTCTTTAAGCAAATATATAATCTATGCTATGTAAATTATCATTTTATCCCTATTTTGAAACTCCATTATGAAATACTCCATCATGTCCATTTGTTGTTATAAACGTGACTTCCAAAACACCAAAAAACAAACCAACCCCCAAACCTTGCATCTCTCATATGTATTTTCCTCACATTCAATAATCCAAAAACTGTTTTTTTTTTAAGCAATCTCCCACACCATAGCTAAAATTTAGAGAATTTTATTAAAGTTAGAGTCAGTGAAGAGAAGCGGATAGATTACTGGGTAGTTTCAAAATAGTTGCATTTTAATTATAGACTTATTTCTGACTTTAGAATCTGAACTTAATGCTGGGATCCATTAACAAAAGGTGTCAGTAACAGTAAAAAAGAGAAATCAGTCATCCTTGAGAGTAAACAATACTTTTAAAGAATGCCCTTACAATGACCACAGAAAAGGAAAACTCTTTTTTAACATTACAATGAAACAAAGACAGAAAGTGCTGACTTGAAATTTAGAACATCTGGTTAAATGGATAGATAAACTATATAAAAACACCCTTTAAACATGTTTGCATGGGAAAATTGAACAGGAAACTAATCAAATAACATGTGATATAAACTGCAGATGCAATTAAAGAACATCAGAAAATTTTACATACTTTTTCTTTTCATAAGAATGTTAAAACTAGAACAGGATGATACAGACTCAATAAATACGTGTTTACTATTGTCAATGCTTTACCAAAAAGTCTTGATTAATATATATGATGCTTTAAAAATTGAGCTATAATCTAATTAACAAAAATTATAAAAATAGCTTCATTCATTATGATACAAATTAAAACTTTATAGCTTACAATACGCAAATTATTAGAAAAATTTAGACATTTCTTTATTTACTCAAAATAGAAGGGGTGAGAGAAAGAACTTACTGCAACAATCATAATTGCATTATCCAAAAAGCCAAACCCTATGAAAGGTATCGCATTGTGGATGAATACTGAAAAACATCAAAAACAGAAAAATATATTTTAAGGTTTCTATCATTTTAAACTGACAAAAACAGACCACATGATTAACGTCTCCTAGACAGATTGATAAGCTTTGGGATTCGCGTTCCATCCCCTACAGCCAAAAGATTCTGCTCCTGCTGTAAGTTTAGCCACTAGAAGCTATACTGAGGCAAAAAAAACCTTTTTCAATTAAAAGAAACACATAACATGTATAAACAACTGCGTTAGGCTTTTCTGTTTTCTTGTTGGCAACACACACACAAATTACATACAGTTAATGGCAGAACAAATAGGTAAATAAATATCATGAACACCATGTTAATTAATATTGACATCAATCTGCTTCTCTCTTATATTTAAAAAGATCAATATCATAAAATTGATCTCCACATTAGAAATAATTTTAAAATTCCCTGAATCAAATTTCAGAGAAGCTATTTGGTCGCTTTTACTTACTAAAGTTTTTTTAAACAAATGTTAGAAAAATGTGATTATCTTACCTACATGAGGTACCTATGTGCAAAGTCTTGTTTCCCCTCACAGTGCACCTGTATCCCTGAATGCTTTCTCAAATTATAAACAAACAATACTTTATTTGAATTAATATGTAATTTGGCCTCTTCCTACCAAAGGAAAACCTTACCTCATTTATCTAGTACATAATCTGAAGAACCTGAGATAACAGAAATGTAACTAGGAAGAACTAATACCTACTGTATATACCTTTTTATACACTTCAGTGTCATAGTTTTCGTATTTGCATCTTCAGCACATTGCAGAATGCCTAGAGCATAGTAGATGCTCAATAAACATTAGCTAGTTAAGTTGAGGACCACTAACCTGGGAACAAAGAGAATTCCAGATTGAGAGAATGGAAGGCAGACTGAAACAAATTAAGAGCTTGGGACAGTTAAAAGATTTTATTCTAATTAATCTATAAAACTGCCAAGGTATAGATAACTTAGTTGAACTAAGTTATCAGTTCAACTAAGGCACTTTATTTTAGATAAACATCCAAAGCTTTTAGTGTTATACTTTATGCAAAATATAAAGTCTCTTAAACCAATTGGTTATGTGTTCAGTTTCAGAGACTTGAGGATATTATGCAGTAACATCCACAGATAGTATAATTAAAATATAATCCAGAAATTATGAAAGTTTTGTGTTACTATAATGAGCCAATCAGGGAAGTCCAAAAACCCTACAAAACAGCAACCAAAACACTTCCACCCACAATCACTATCAGAGACTAAGATAGTCTTCGGGAAATTAGTACATAGCCCAGGTCATTTTGGATTTCCTGTTGTTATCAAGCAAGAATGTCTGAGATAAGAAGCAGTATCTTTTTAAGTATAAAGAATATTATTTTAAATCCTATTAAAGATGATAAAAATCAAATAGCACTTAATGAAATGGAGTTTTTCAATTAAAGAATCTAGATGTCTCTCTCCCTCTCTGCCTCTCTCCCTACCCCTCTCTCTGGAAATAATGGATGAAGTCTTAAAAAAAAAACAACAGCCCTGGCTGGTAGCACAGTGGTTAAGACGCTGGCCTGCGAACCCAAAGGTCGCAGGTTCGATTCCCCAGCCAGGGCACATGGCTGGGTTGCAGGCCAGGTCTCCGGTTGGATCTGTGGCTGGAGGCGGGTGGGACGCAACCATACATTGTTGTCTCTTTCCCTCTCTGCCTCTCTCCCTTCCTCTCTCTCTGGAAATAATAAAATCTTTAAAAAAAAAAACAACAAAAAAAAAAGGTTAAGTAATTCCTAAGATTTCTAGTTACTGTGCCATTATTTCTTCAACTTTTTGCCTAAGTCTATCTGCTAAACTACTTAACATTCAAAATTTTATAAGTCACCTAAATGTATATGCAATCCCAATTTCCAAAAAATATAATATAAATTTGATAGGTCAAAAGAGTATAATAAAGTTTTTAAAATTTACTCAATGAAACAATTTGCAGTGAATAAAAAGCTACTTAAATATATCTCTGGAACAAAGACTCCCAAATGACCTCAATTGTTTTTGAAATGTAAAATGGCAAAGTAACTAGAAATCTTAGGAATTACTTAACTTTTTTTTTTTTTTTTTTTAAGACTTCATCCATTATATCCAGAGACAGGGGAAGGGAGAGAAGCAGAGAGGGAGCGAGACATCTGTGTATGGTTGCCCTTCACCTGCCTCCAGCCACGGACCTGGCTGGAGACCTGGCTTGCAACCTGGTTCTGTGCCCTGGCTGGGGTTAATCGAACTGGCGACCTTTGGGTTCGCAGGCCTAGTGCCCTATCCACTGTGCCACCGACCAGGGCTTACTTAACATGTTGGCATCTCTAAAACTAGCCAGTTACAAATATCTTTTTTTCCCCTTTTTAAAGCCAGTCAAGTTTGGTAGTGAGGGGTTGTAAACAACTTGAGTGACACTAACTTTAGTTTAGTTCTGATAGCCCTCTACTATCGGACCAGCCCGGTTACAAATATCTTAAAATTAGGTGTTAAGGCTATCCAACGAAGGTTAGAGTAATTGCTATTAGTAAAGCTTGGTCAATAAAACCAAAGCACGTTACTATAATAACTTTAAACTATAAAATGTATCAAATTTTTATGTTCAGACCTAAATTAATGTGACCTAAAAATAAAAATGTATTTTCAACCCAAAGGAAAAATACAATTTTTAAAAGGTTAAATAAACAGGCACTGAATACTCCACTAGGCACTTGAGATACAAAAATAAATGAGACTTGGTTTCAGCCCTCAAGATATTTGAGTATGATAACATATCCACATATGTTATAAACAATTTCAGCATGACCAAAAAGTGATAGGAGTATTATAAAGTGCTATGGATACAGAGTGTATTAATATAGGCTATTAGAACCAAGAAAGGTTACCTGGAGAAGTCTTAAAGAATTCTTAAATTGCTTTGGTATTTAGGGAAAGTTACTTATTTCTAACATAAATTATATTCTACCTCTGAGAGAAAAAAGCAACGACTACTAAATATATTTTTAAAACATTATATATTTGCTCTCTACTATGTAATGATTTCCTTTCAATTTGTAATTTCTTCAATTTCCTTTGGGAAATACTATTCCATAGCTCAGCAGTTACCAGCAAATCACATCTAACAGTGAGCTTTAAATTAAAAACCTACTAAAATTCACTGCACTAGTAAATAATTCTCTTCTTGCATTGTCTTTATAATAAACTCCCAAACGGTTTTACATTAACTTCAGTGTCAGCCTCTGGATATTTATTCTGTCACAATAGAGTAAGGACAGCACACCAGCAGCAGTGTAAGGTTGTTTTTCCCGGTGGTTTTAAATGAACTTTACTTGCTTCACTACTACAGACAACAAGCCAAAAGATTTTCTCCACCAAAGAACAGTTCTACCTAGCCTTGAGCCTAGTAATTCTAGTTGTGCAACTGCCCAACTTAAATCCAAACTGGAGTAAATATATCCTTTCTCCTGGAAATTAGGAAAATCTCTATGATAAGTATAATTCTATTTTCAGATGATAAATATTTAAACCATAATCAACGTGGGCAGCAATATTAGAAATACCATAATATTATGATATGTCTTAAACCATGTTTATAAACTTTTTGCTTCAGCGAAGATAACCACTCTATTTGGAAAGAATTAATTTATTGACTCTTTTGTACTATCAATGAGTGGCATAGTTATTTCAAGTCCAAGAGATAGATGCACAATATTTAACAATTATAGAACCATTACCATATCTCAGCTGTCCAGGGGTAGGTGGAGGAGCTTCCAATTTTTCTAAAGGGGAAAAAGAGGGTGTGGGGCAAGAATTAGTTACTATAGCATGATTTACTTTTTTATTACAATGAAGAAAACACCAGCAGATTTAGAAAATGGGAAAATATTGCAGTTTATTTATAAATTATCTTTCAGTTAATCCACCAAAATTATCCACACAGAAAATATTGGTAAGGATTAAATACAAGGCTAGAAAACAAAACTGAACTTTAGTTACAAGCCTGCCATTGACTCTATAGCCCTGAATAAATCATTTGCTTTTCAGGTTTTAAGTCTTTGCATCTATATAATAAACTGTTTACATTAATTACAGTTTTAA
Organism: Noctilio leporinus; assembly: GCA_004026585.1. Taxonomy (NCBI): domain Eukaryota; kingdom Metazoa; phylum Chordata; class Mammalia; order Chiroptera; family Noctilionidae; genus Noctilio; species Noctilio leporinus. The sequence continues at coordinate 15,379 of PVIW01005997.1, read as the reverse complement.
AAACTTCAAACAGGTAGCTAACCTTCTTTAAGATGTCAATCCTAGATGACTTAAGAAATATATGTTTAAATGAACATTGATAGCAAAGAAAAATAGAATATTTGAACAGACCTTTAAAAAATAAAAAAATAATATTTTTAAAGCAATGTATACAATAATTATTGTGTTCTGTTCCTTAGTTAATCTCCCTTGGCAATATACTAAATATGTTGAGTTTTGAAACTTATACTACTAGATAATATAGAATATTCTACACAATAAAATGACTTAAAATGTACAGTGTTATTCAACAAGTTACAATATTCTATTTATATGTCATAATAAACACACAAAGTTTCCCCAAGTATATATCAAAATAAGTATCTTCAAGTGCCATCATTAAATCTAACAATTAACAATAATTACAAAAAAGCAAACTACCTAATCTCATAACAATAACCATTTCACCATCAAGTACAAGAGTAAGCTATGGTAAAATGGTAGAGAATTCTATTGTACCTTCTTCATACTTCTCCAATCCTACAGAATTAATCAATAACCTAGTAAGAAGAACCCACACCATGGATTGCTCTGCTATAAAGATTTAACACAACCAGATTTCCCAAGGAAACATAATACAAATTAGGTACACATTTTCTAAAATATTTATTTATACTCTATGACAACATAAAAACTGAAGAATTTAGTTTAAAAGAAGTAAAAAACAAATAAACCTCCATTAATGAGCTATAAAAAACAGAGTTTGAATCATATTTGTGAACACTATGAAAAACGCACATAAATACCACATGGCTTTATAATAAGAAACACACTAAAGCCCAAAGTTAAACAATTATTGTATTATTCAAAAGTTCTAAGAATTCAAGTTTAAGTTTTATTTTTCCTCTTTTAGAAGTGTTAAGAAATAAAAAGACACTAATCTTTGTAGAATTTTACATGTGATTAGAATACATTCTCCATTCATTGGCACTATTACCTCAAAATTTACTTCAAAGGTATGCAAACAGTTTTCCAAGTTTTTAACAAGGAATATAGAATACCACTGTAGTGCATGGTTTTCTGGAGAAGTAAACATTCCAAGATGGTTATACACTAGAACATTTTGCTAGTGGCATTACTCTTATCGCTACAGTTCTGACACTGCCAGAAGTCCTTGTTAATTGACTGTAACATCTCGAAACATCTAAAAATTCAACAAGCAGGACCTTTTTAATAGAATGAGAGTATATAGTGTGCTTGCTTTTACTTCTACAAATTCACTAGTATTAACCAAAATGTTTAAAACATTTTATAACTCCTAAGGTTTAGGACTAAGCAAATGTATACTATGTTGCAGTAAAGAGGAAAAAAGATCAAATAATGTTTATAATTTTCTAATCTTTGGTTCCAACTACACAAGTGAAAAAAGAGCAACCGCACAAACAAAATGCAATGAGAACATAGTTTAAAAGCTAAATAAATAGCACTGGCTTGTGTAGCTTGGTGGATTGAGCTCTGGCCTTCAAACCAAAGGGTTGCCTGTTTGATGACCTGTCAGGGCACATGCCTGGGCTTCAGACCAGGCCCCCAACTGGGGGCAAATGAGAGGCAACCACACACTGATGTTTCTCTCCCTCTCTTTCTCCCTCCCTTCTCCTCTCTCTAAAGGTAAATATAAGTAAAAAAATAAAAAATAAAAAAAATTTAAAAGCTAAAAAATAACAAGAATTCCAAAAACCATTAAATTACGTCAAAAGAAACAGAAAATGAGAAGACAAACAAATAAAAAACCAAAGACAAACACAAACCAAATATTAAAACAGTAAAACTATATCTAACCATATCAGTAATTACATTCAACGTTAATGAACCAATCATTCTAATTAAAAGGCAGAGACTGTCAAAATGTATTTAAAAAGCAAGACCCAACTATACAGAACATCTGCAAGAATTACACTTTAATAGGTTGAAAGTAAATGGATGGTAAAAGAAACACTACATAAACAAGAAGCTTATAAAGGCTGGAATGGCTATATTAATATTAGACAGACTTAAAGACAGAAAGTACTATATTACCAGAACCAGTGGCATTTTTTTTTTTTTTATGGTAAGAGTCAACTCATGAAAAAGCAAAAAAGTGTTTGCCTAACAACAAAATGCATGAGGCAAATCTGATAGAATCAATCACATGTGGAAATATAAAAGCTTCTCAACAATACTGAAGAAATATAAATGGAACACCTATAGTCTCTACATGTTAGTTTTCATGATAAAAGAAAACATGTACAGAGATGATGCTAGAAAACACAGACCTCTTAGTAAATAGAACAAGTTCTAGTATATTGTGTAATAGAAATTATAGTTCATCACTTTCATTGTTAAACATTCCATTAAATTTAACCATACTTTACAAGCTATAAAACCAAACTTGAAACAAAGAAACCTGAAAAACAAGGAGTCTTATTTTCTACTGCACTTACATGGCAATGATAATTCTAAATGTGGTAACTTATTTCAGTCTGTTACCATGGATATAAATATCAATATAAGATCACGAATCAAGGGAGAAACTCAAAGTCATTTATAATAGACTTAGTAAGAACCAAAGCAACCTCACACTGAATGACATGGACTAGTTTAATGCACACATTATTCCTTTAATTATAAAACACTAAATTCTCTTTAAGTGACCTATTATCTACTTCCTGATAGTTTGACCGCCTAATAATATTTGTTCCAGGCCCCACCCTCGCATAGTATAGGCTTGGAAAGACAAATCACTACTTGGACTAATAAGAAAGTTATAAAAAGGACAGAGATAAAACCACTGTCTTTAAGCAACAATTTGACTGGCCCTTTCCCCCTCCCCACTCCACTCTGGTCACTGTCAATCTGTTCCTTGTTCCATGCCTCCGGTTCTATTTTGCTCATGTGTTTTGCTATATTTCTAAACATTATAATACTATTTGGACTTTTAATCAAAACGAAGTTCCAACAGATGAGGTAAAACTTACAATAAATACACAAGGTCTGTCCAGAAAAAGTCCAACACTATTAATATAACAAGAACAGTTTTGGCAACATTTATGTAACTGGCAGTGAGGCCGGTGGACTGGAATGTGTGAGCAATGACGACTTCCCTGGACTAGTCCCTGGGGGTGGGAGACAATGTTGAATGACCATGTGTACTCTGCGGCCACCACATTCACAATGACTGAGCGAGTAGAACAAAAAACCTGCATCAGAGTTGGCAGTAAGCTCGAACGTCCCTCTGCTAAAACTATTTGGATGATTCAGAAGGTTGCAGCTATGGGCAACTGGTAATTGGCGTCTTCATCATGACAACGTGCCTGTTCATGTGCCATGTCTTATGCAGAGCTTTCTGGCAAAACACCAATCATCCAGGGGACTTAGCCCCTCATTGTCCTGTGTAATAAAACATTTCTTGTATCTTGTATTTTCTTCAAGAACTGTCTCTGTTTTGCATAGCGTGTGGCTGGATACTTTCTGGACAGGCCTCATAGAACATTAAAAAATACAAATTTAAAGAGCAAGCCATGCTGTATAAAAAAATAATTTAAGCAAATCATATTAAAGTCCAATAAAATCAAACATGCACCAAAAAGGGTTTATGCAGCTATGCAGCAATACTTTTTAAAAAAATAAACAAATTAATATGGCTAAGAAATATAAAAATGGATATTCAAAATTGAAAAATGAAAACTTTTTAGAAATAGCAAGGAGCTTAACTTCTTAACCTAGTAAATTTTTTAAAATCTTTTTATTTATTAATTATTCTATTACAGTTGTCTCATTCCCCTCTTCGTCCTCCCCCGGCCATTCAACCCTCCCTCCCGCCCCCGGTCCCACACTGTTGGCCATGTTTCTATCAACAGGTTTTTTCAATTGTTGTTCTATTACAGTTGTCCCATCTTTACCCCATTGCTCTCCCCTGTTCCACTCACCTCCCCTTCCACCAGTCAGCCCCCACCCTGTTGCCCAAGTCCATGGGTCATTTATACTAGTTCCTTGACTGGCCCCTTGGCCTTCTCTCCCCTCATCTCCCCCTCCCCCCTCCATTCTGGTCACTGTCATTCTGTTCCTTGTTTCCATGCCTCTGATTCTATTTTGCTCATGTGTGTGTTTGTTTTTTTCATTAGGTTCCTATATTAGGTGAGATCATATGGTATTTGTCTTTTGCTAACTGGTTTATTTTACTCAGCATAAAACTCCCCAGTTCCATCCATGCTGTCATGAAAGGCAGGAGTTCCTTCTTTCTTTCTACTGCATAATATTCCCTTGTGTAAATGTACTACAGTTTTTGGATCCACTCATCCATCCACTGATGGACACTTAGGCTGTTTCCAGAACTTGGCTGTGTAAATAGCACTTCTCCGAACATAGGAGTGCATGGCTTCTCAACAAGTTTTGTTGCCTATGAACCAAAGGGTCGACAGTTCGATTCCTAGTCAGGGCACATGCCTGGGTTGCGGGCCAGGTCCCCAGCTGGGGGTGTACAAGAAGCGTTCACATACTGATGTTTCTCTCCCTCTCTCCTTACCTTCCTTCTCTCTAGAAATTAAATCTTAAAAAAAATAATAAAATTAAGACTATTATAAAATGACTAACATTTTTTTAAAAATGTTTTAGCTAAGACCCCCTAAAAAAGAATTTGAGTGTGATTTTATAATTTTATTGAGCATTTAAGTTTCTTGCACATTATATGATAAAGAAATTTCTACACAGATCACATAATACTGTCACCTCATTAACCTTCTTGGCTACACATCATGTGACCTGGGGCTTCATGGCAACCTAGACTGCTACCCAGCTTACTGAAAGGGCAACTAAACAATTCCTGGGCTAAAACAGTTGAGAACAGAAGTTGCCCAGTAGTAATGATGGGGAAGGTGATGATGCTCAATGAACCATCATTTTTATTAACCTCATTAATATACTAACCTGTTCATTGTTTACCTCTTAAGAAAAAGTAAACACTAGAGGCATTAATAAGCTATTCACATTTCTCTTATGGCTGCCATTTCATAGAGGGCTTTTTTTGATAATCAAACATACTATTGATTAGTGGTTGCTTTTACATGCCTAGCTTGTGTACTTGGGATAATCATATATACTACTTAATACAGAGGTGCTATATTTCTTCTTTTCCTTTATGCCAAGTGAAAAATAATTACCGTATATAATGATATTCCTTTTTTAAACTGGCTAAAATATTAAAACACTACAATTTTTAAAAAAACAGATCTTGTTACTTTTGCTTATTAGATATAGAGACAGAACTATAATGTATAAACCCTCAAGATCTCATTGTCAGAGTACATAAAATGAATTTAGGTCTCTGTGATCCCTTCTAGCTTGAAGATTCTGTTTCTATTGCCTAACTAGTAGGATTTAAAAACAAAGGTGCACCACCTAACACCATGAAGAAACACACAACAGTGAATACAGATATAATTAAGTACTGAGTGAGTCTCAGAGGTGATCACCAGCAGGGAAATCCTATGATCAGTTTAGCTATTGTTCAGAAGCACCTTACCTCCTCGTTATTTCATTTGTCATCTGTTGAATAATTAGCATTTACTTTTCCCTACATTATGCTAAAAATGAGGGCTAACTAAACAATATTCAGAATAATTCAAAAATTAAGCTTTATTCTTCGAAAGACCTTTGCATTAAACGTTTAACTTCTACATACAAACTATGGTTAAAATTTCTAATTTTAGAATTACATTAGAACTGGAAAGGTCTACTGGGGGATGTTTGCAGACATGTACTAATATGTTACTATATATTGTACAGGACATATATGTATTTGTGTACACACCCACTATTATGTCTCTATAGTTCTCACAGTTTGGTTTTTGTTCAACACTATATAGAGAGGTTGGCAAAAGGAGGTTTACAGTTGTGAGTACACAAAACAGAGTTTATTCTTGTATTGTTATTTAACCTGTATGTCTTCTGCCATACAAACTAAACATACTTCTGCTCTCCCTTGTATATAGCCTAAGAAAGTTAAGTTCTATTTACCATTTATCCTTTTAAAATTTTGATTGGTCCATAAAATATTTCTGATTCCTTTTCATATCCTGTGTTATACTTCCTAGGCAATGTACCTATATTAGATAGTAATAAAAAACAGAATAGAAACAGAGAAATATTTATTTTTACACATAACCTATCTACCTATCTCCCTCTCTCATCTCTTTTTCACACACACACACACACACACACACACACACACAAACACACACACTCAATACAATTCCCCCAATGCCACTACCATTACAGCATACAATATAAATTAGATTTCAAGCTGTACGGAGATTGAATCTTAAAAAAATGTTCATGAATGGCCTTAAAATAAAATTATAGAAGGCTTTCAAATTATTCAAGAATATGGTTTTTAAATATATTTTTCTGAAGTTACTTAAATTCAGTTTCTCTTTACAATAAGTATTCTGAAGGTTTCCCTGTATGGTCTTTTTTCATCCTCATTCATTCTAAGGAAATTAACAATCTTTGTTGCCTCTTATGTGTACTTGGCAGGGTTTTTGCAACAATTTTTAAAATATGCTAATTAAATAAATATAAACAATTTTGTCCTTTATTAAGGTCATAAATTTATCCTTCAGTTAATTAAACATGCAATTATTATTTCATCATATTCACAGTCTAGGATTAGATAGTAAAAAATATTCCATAGACAGTCTAAAGGAATGATGCAAAAGAAGTTATTATAATTAAGCATGCTATTTCAAACCAGCAAGAAGTCAAAAAGTTCTGCCAAATCGATGTTTTGCTATTTGCAATGAACATCTACGAAACAATCCATACTGTTAAGATTGTACTATACCAAAACTATCAAGGGCCTCTGCTGATGATACCTCCTTCGCTGGCTTCCCAATGGCAATGTCGGGTTTGGGATATCTGCCTGCTAAAAATATTTCAAAATGAAAATGTATCCAAACAATAAAGTAAATAAAATATGTACCAATAAAAAGTCTATATGAAATTTTGAAGTGAAGCATAATAGAGTATAGGCAGTCCTCACTTGGCACTAGCGTGGAGCTATTAAAATGCCAAAGCAAACTGAAACCGTGGAAAATGGAGAAAATCCCATTGTTCTGTGACCTTTAAAAATTTTTTTCCAAACATTGAAACTTCTCTCACAAGAAAAAAAAGTCTGGAATTACACATGGTGACCAATGTTAATTAGACTTATTGTGATGATCATTTTGCAATACACACAAATATCCAACCACTGTCTTGTACATCTGAAAGTAATACAGTGTATGTCAGTTATACCACAATGAAATTTATTTAAAAACTTCTCTACTGACAGCTATAAATATAAAAACATTTTAATAGTAAAACCTTTTTCGTATGCCATAATTTAAAATATTAGAAACACTGACGATTCAGGTTTTATTATATCTCTGTAAAGAAATGATCAAAGGTAGCTTCACCAGTACCAGTACTCGTCACATGACACAGTATGGAGCAGGCACCCTTTCTAGGCCTTGGTGAACTGTCGAGCTCCTTCCTAAGTTTGGTTAGCTTACACATTTTACCCTTTCTATTTCCAACGTCATAAAATATCTGAGAGTTCCTTCAGCGTGATGTCCGTGCCAGAAGAATGCTGCCCCGCCCGCAGCTCCGCACTGTGCCCAGGGTGATCCACATCCAACAGTTCATTTCCGCAGAGGCAGAGGTCTCGACCTCTCACCCAACTCAGGACAACACCGAAGGGTCATCCTATCCATGTAAGCTGGCAGCCAAGGGGAGTGGACTGGAATGCACATGCATGAACAATGACGACTTCACTGTACTAGTCAGTGGGGGTGGTAGAATGAGTGAGCATGTGTACGTGTGGCCATCCCATTCAAAATGACTGAGCAAGTAGAGCAACAAATCTACCTCAAATTTTTCATTAAGCTTGAGCATTCCTCCATGGAAACTATTCATATGATTCCGCAGGCTTTCAGGGACAATGCAGTGAGTGAGCACAAATAAAAGCGTGGCAAAGATGCTTCAAAGATAGTCAGGAACTTGTTGAAAGTGATCCATGTTCTGGAAGGCCTGCACAGGCTGAGAATGTTGAATGCGTGTAGGCTGCAATAAACAAAGATCAGCGGCTGACAGCGCAAGAACAAGAAGCTGATCAGGGGATTCCCAAAAACTACCGTGTCCAAGATTTTTTTTTTTAAAGATTTTATTTTATTATTTTTAGCCACAGACCTGGCTGGAGACCTGGTTTGCAACCTGGTTATGTGCCCTGGCTGGGAATCAAACCTGCGACCTTTGGGTTCACAGGCCAGCACCTTACCCACTGTGCTACTAGCCAGGGCTCGTGTCCAAGATTTTGATGCAGGATCTTGGCATGAAAAATATCCGGGCAAAATTTGATCCATGGCTTCTGCTGCAGTTGCTAATGACTTGATTTAAGCCACTACCAATGAACCAAATTTCCCCAAAAGATGATAAGCAGAGGTGACGCGTGGGTCTACAGCTAAGACCCTGAAACAAAAGCCCAGTCATCCCAATATAAGTTGCCTGATTCGCCATAGCTGAAGAACACACAGCAAAGTCACAGCAAGATCAAGACCATCTTAACTGTGTGTTTTGACCGGGAAGGTGGTGTCCATCACAAGCACCTTCAGGCCAAACAATTAATAAGTACTGCCTCGATGTTCTTCGTCAGTTGAGAGAGGTGCAATACAACAAAAATGGCCGCAGCTATTGGCAGCTTCATCACCTACTCATGCATCATGTCTCATGCACAATTTTTTGGCAAAACAATCACCCAGGTTACTCAGCCCCACTACAGCCCAGATTTGGCAACCTGCAATTTCTGGCTTTTCCAAAATCTAAAATCACCTTTGAAAGTAAACAGATTTCAAGCCCTGGCTGGTGGCTTAGTGGATAAGGCACCGGTCTTGAAACCCAAAGGTTGCCGGTTCAATTCCCAGCCAGGGCACACAACCAGGTTGCAAGCCAGGTCTCCAGCCAGGTATGAGGCAGATGAAAGGAATCATACATTGATGTCTCTCTCCCTCTCTGCTTCTCTCCCTTCCCCTCTCTCTGAAAAGAATAAATAAAATCTTAAAAAAAAAAAGAAAATAAATAGATTTCTTCAGACTGCGCTGAGATTCAGAAAGACATAACAGGGCAACTGACAGTCATTCCAACAAAGGATTTTGCAAAGTGTTTTGAACAGTGAAAGCGGCATGGAGAACTATGTGAGGTCCCAAGGTGCCTACTTTGAAAGAGAATGAGGCATTATTGCCCAATGTACAATGTTTCTTATATTTTCTTCAATAATGTCTCTATTTTTCATATTACATGGCTGGATACTTCTAGACAGATCTCATATGTGACCCTACCTCTCTTCTATCTTAAGACCAAAAACAAAAGCATCTTCTATAGCCTTGCTACTCAGAAGAACATGGTCCCTGGGCCTGAAGCATTGACATCACTGCAAACTTAGAAAAATCATAATCTCAGACCCTAGCTCAAAGCTACTGAAACAGAATCTGCATTTCAGTAAGATTCCCAGATGATTTTATATGTACTTTAAACTCTGTGAAGCAAGCAAGGTTCTAGTTTCCTTTGTGGGATGTAGAAAGCCGCAAAGAACACTGCCACCACCCTCATATGAAGCAAAGTTAAACTAAATTCAAATTCATGACATTTCTAAGCGAACCCATTAGAGAACTGAAGTCACGGAGCAAACAAATTGGCCTAAATTAAGAGGAACAGGCACCTGCAAGGACAGAGGGGACATTAACATTTGTTCCCTTGGGATCAATGCAACCAGACACGAGAAAGGGTACAGCTAGAATAGTAACGGAACAGGTGAAGGCAGAGTGCGGGCTGGTGAGACAGTGGGAAGGACTCATACACAGAATCGAAGGAGTCCACACTTTCTTGCAGATTCTTTCACCAGAAATCCCATCAGACACAAAAGGTGGTAAGAGAGGGAATCTTAAGAAAGTGCCCGTTTTGGTGTAGACCTTCAGGAACAGAAAAGTGGTCATGCAAAAGGGACAGGAATTTCTACCTGGATCCTTTTTTCAATCTCTCCTACGAGTCAAAAGCTTTAACTTGTGGGAAGAGTAAAAATACTGTCAGATAGTGTGGCCACTTGTCCTGTTTGCCAGGGACTATTTTATTTTAAAAATTCAAGTCCTATATCACTGGGAAAAACTGACCCCCAGCTCTTAGGTATTTTAATTTGAAAAATGGAGTTTCAAATCATCTTCTTGATTACTATAAAGTTCTTACCAAAAAAATCAAAAAGAAGAAAGAAAAGATCTTACTGGATAAATGGCCTGCATATTTCCTACATAATGCTGCTAAAAAGGGGTGTGATGTGCTTACCTGTGATATTTTATTTCTGTCTGGTGAACTAGAATCTACATAGGAAAGCCTGTAAAATGAAAGTGAGTATACTAATAACAAATATCTAAAAGAAGTTCAGACTGCTAACATGAGTAGAGATATAATCTCAGTAGTATTCAAGCTACTACAGTGGTACTATCCAAAGTTCAAAGAACGGGTTCCTTCTTTATTAATACTCCCTCCTCAGCTGCCTATTTCTAATATAACTGCTTTTGACAAAGACATTAGTCTTTGTTATAAAACCCTATGCACTTTTCCCCCCACGGTTTTCACCTCACTTGATCTAGCTAATGCATCAGGTCATTCCCACCATCTTCTTCACTTAGCTTCTGAAATACATTGTTTTTGTTATTCTTCCTATCTTTGTGGAAATTCCTCCTCAGTTTCCTTCAAATTCTGGTTCTTCTTCCTCTTCCCTTCCAATAAACATTGGTGTTTTCAAGTTCTCTCCTGGATCTTCTTCTCCATCTATATACAATTATTGACCACACACACTTATATCTTTAGCCTAAACTTCCCCTCTTTCAGATTTATGTTATAAACACACACATACCCCAAATTTCCTGATATCTCCATTCACAAAAGTATCTTTCTTGGCATATCCAAAATTTGCAATTCAATTTCCACACCCAAAATCAATTCTTCTCCAGACTTCTCACAGTTAATAGGACCATCTTTTATTCAATCACTAAGCAGAAACCTAAGTCCTCACTTTCTATTTTCTTCCCCTTAATTACCTGCCTCTTTCTAATCCATCAGCAAATCCCATCAGTTCACTCTCAGATAAATATTTTGAATCTACCTTCTTTTCTCCATCCTCCCGGCTACTAGTCTCGGCCACCATATCCCTAGCCTAGACTGCTGTAACAGCCTCCTAAATGGTCTCCCAGCTTATGATTTGCCCCCTTCTACTCCATTAGCAGCCGAAGTGCTCTTTAAATTATTTCACTCTTGCGTTTAAACCCTCAAATGACTTTCCTAAAGTTCACTGAGAAAGACTTGACTAATCTGGCTTCTGCCTGCCTACCTGCCCATCTCATTCCACAGTCCACTTTGTCCATTGAATTCCACCCATACTTGCTTTCTGTCCATCTCTACGCTATGCCAAGTTCCTTCCTATCTCAGGGTCTTGGTATTAGCTTTTCCTTTTTTGCAGAATGTTCTTCCTCCAGCTGTCTGAATGACTAGCTTCTCAGTTATTTTCATCTTAAATATTGCCTACACAGAGGCATTCCCACATTACGTTACTTAAAGTGTCATTCTGTTTGTTCTAACAGGAAAGACTAACTATAATTACTTTATTTATTTCCTGTATTACTCATAGCTTTCCTTTGTCAAAAATGTAAGCGTCGTGAGAATATCATGCCAAGTTAATTCTCTGATGTACCCCCAATGGTGTCTATTATATTAAAGAAAGTAATAAATACTTGTTAAGTAAGTAAATTTTCAAAGTTTGGAAAGCTTTTCTAGGAAAAATACATTGCATATCTTTTATAAAACTTATTCAAAAATCTAAAGAAAAATTAGAGTAAAGTTAGAAATTTATGATAGTTAAGTTCCAAATACTAGTTTTCTGACTTTTCCAAATTTCTCATACAATTTATAAACTTTTTTGCACACAGATTTTACTTTGATTTCCCTGAAAGTGTCAATACCATACCTGTTTTTGTATTGACTGTAGCATGTTGTATGTACAAAAGATACGTGACTTTTATTGAGCATTGGAAGTGTAACCTTTTTTTTCCAGCATGTGTTAAAAAACAAGCCCTCGTATAAATATCCAGAAAGGTGTAATAATAAGAGCAAGGGTTTTAAGAGTCAAACGAAGCTAAGCTAAAAACTCTACTCTGCCACATGGGTTATAGGATATTGGGCAAACTCCTCTTAGCCTCAGTTTCTTAATCTATAGAATGGAGACCATTTTTCCTCTCTCCAAGTAAACAAAATAGTTACATGAAAACTCATTAGTTCAATATGTTTGACACATAGCAAGTACTTAATAACTGCTAAGCAGTTGTAGTGAAGATGGTGCTAGCAGCAATAGTGGTAGCTGCAGAATGTCTTCTGTAAAATATCAAAACCATTTTACAATGGAAATTCAGAAGAGGTGTTATAAAATATCAGGGTGTTTTTTTAAGGACAAATGTTTTTAATAATACAGTGTATTAAGTAATCTATCCTAAAGCTCAGAAAGAAAAAAAAAAAAAAAAAAACAGAAAATCTTAACTACACCAAGTAGGAAAACCATTCAAATGTAAAATTCCCCAGAATTTTAAGATCCAAAAATAGTAATATTTCAGTTAATTAGATGCTTAAAACAATGATCTTTTGAACAGCCACAATCCAGATATTAGCAAAAGTACTCACAAGATCTTCAATGTGAGATCTGAAGAGTCAAAAATCAATAACAATGTGATAGGTGCAATTAGCTAGCCGAAAAGACAAAGGAGGGTAGTGATCTATAATCTCAAAATACATATCAGGATTAAACCCTAGTGAGAAGCATAGGGGGATCAAAAACAGAATAGGAATAAAAGAAAAAACACTATGGAAGACTGACAAAGAGCACACATTAGAAATAATAAACGGTGCCAAGGAGCAGACCTCCTTACATAGCAGAAAAGGCTACCACAACCACAAGGGATGAATGAGGGCAGAGGAGAACAGTCTGAAGACACCGGGGGGGGGGGGGGGGGGGGGGGGGGGGGGGGGTACTATAAGAACATTTCATGATGACAGTCTAAAAAGCCTGCCAACTGAAATGGCACGGAGTCCCAGAGGCACATGGTGTGGCGACTAGTATGTCTACAAATACAAGTAGTCCCAAAGAAAATCACTGTATTAAAATATAGTATATAAGGGCTCTGACATCTTGTAAAAGCCAAGTTGTTCTCATTATGCTTTTACTAAGGCAGAGAAAAACGCAGTATATTCAAATGTGCTTCCAACAAAAGCTATCAAAGTAAAGGCTTCAAAGCTTAAGAGGAATGACATGTTACCTGTTAAGTCCTTTGTCTAGAAAATCTCTCATTTATAGAAAATCTCTCATTTACTAGATGGTTTGAGGTATTTAATTATACTTTAACATCTTACTTCTTGCTTTTTTGAAAAAAAAAAAAAAAGACTTTATTATGTGTAGAGAGAAGGGGAGGGAGGAAGAAAGAGATTGAGGGAAACATCAATCAGTTGCCTCTTGCAAGCCCCCAACCAGGAACCTGGCCCGCAACCCAGGCATGTACCATGACCCAGAGAATGAAACAAGCGACATTTTGCTTTGCTGGATGATGCCCAGCCAACTGAGCCACACAGGTCAGGGCTCCAACTCCTTGCTTTTAATGTGCTTGTTTTCATTAAATTAAAGCAGGCATAAACCTGTGAGTCAAAGACAAGGGGAGTGTCCTATAAATCTACATACTAATTAATTCATCTGACTTGAGAAACATGCTAATAAAATCTTCATTCAGTGATTTAATCTGTATTTGTTCCAGGAAGCTTTACACCGACATGCCAAAGAGAACCAGGCAAAAGTGTGGTTACACAAATTCATCACTATTTTTGGAAAACCTGAAACTATCAATTAGGTCATCCCCAATATTCAAGATCATCCATTATCTTTAGTTGCAGCTGACCCTCTGGATGACCCTACAGGTTGCCAACGGTATATTATTTCAATTTTCCTATCCACAAACTTGTTCATAAAAATTTGCTTGTCAATGATTGTCAAAGTTAGCGATAAGTGACTACTGAAATGAACACCACCAAATTAATCAGTGGTGAATTAAACACTTATAGCAGTGTTTAACTTATTTGAAGTCATATTTTCTGAGTGTTCACTATTTAGAATTTAGTCAAGAACTTAAAAGTTATATGTAAGTAATGATTAAAGATTATTAAACAGCATATCTCTATTTTAAAATGGAAAAAATCGTATTTATGCTGTCTGTTCTCTACTCATAGTCCTGATTAACAGGGGTCACTCCAATATGCCCAGTAACTCTCAACTATTCAGAATTAAGCTTGTTGAAATATACTGATACAATTTGTTTCTTTCCATTCTGGTAGAATAAATGATGGTGGCAAAGCTTCATTTAACATATCTAGGCCAAGATATAGACGCTCTCAACTTATTAGATATCTCTCACTCCTCCTGACTCAACTCACACTTCCTCTCCTCATCTTGGCTCTTCCCCTCTTGCTGGGCCTAGTTGGGGCTATACTTCCCATATTCCTTTTTCACTATTTCAACCAAGGCACTGAAATATCTTTACTCATTTATCTTAACTTGGAGTACGAAATATCTTCCTTGCCCTCTTTCCTATTCTCTTTGAACAAAAGCCAGAATTATCTCCAATTCATCCTAGAGGTTAACAGTTAGTAGCTTAACAGAGTTGCTACTTTTATCACATAATCCTGAACAATAGGATGAGAAAAATGGAGATACCCTCCTTAAGAGTCCAAGATCCCTCTGGATCAGAACTCAGGCATTCTAGGTACCCACTTTAATTTCAGCTTTTTATCTTCCAGCCTTTCATTTTGACAAAGGCCCCTAATGCTAGCTATATAAAAGTTCTCAAATTGAAGCTCCTCATCCTAACTTAACTAATCACAAAAGGTGAGAAACTACAAGGTTATAGTTTAAAATTATATTGTGTATCTATGAGGATGTAGATAAATGGTAAAAAGCAAACCTAAATGTATACAATTACCATTTACTCGGCAAAAAAAGGAAAAAAGGCAAGCTGATTAAGATCTAAAAATGATAGAAAAACTATTCTGTTTACCTCGATACGTTTCTATGTAAAAAGAATCTCATTTTTAAAATATTTTGAGTACACATTTAACAAAAATATTACCTAGGAAGCTCCTTTTTTTCAAATCAAATCTTTTATTGTGCCTCCCCAAAGCCAACTCTTCTCTCTCCATGTAATTCTCTGATAAGCATTAATTATCACACCTTAAGTGAGTGTGGAAGGCA
>PVIW01005996.1:12100-95220 GCA_004026585.1 Noctilio leporinus | reverse complement strand
GCCCATCAGTGGATGATTGGATCAAAAAACTTTGGTACATTTACACAATGGAATTCTATATAGCAGAAAGAAAGAAGGAACTTGTACCCTTTGCAACAACATGGATGGAACTGGAGAGTATTATGCTTAGTGAAATAAGCCAGTCAGTGAAGGACAAATATCATATGATCTCACCCATTACAGGACAATAATGAGCAAAGCTAACAGCAAGCAAAACAGAACCAAGTATATGAATACAAGGGATAGGCCTTCAGTGGTCAGGGGGAACGGGGTTGGGGGGAGGGGGGAGGTAGAGGCAGGGAGGGGGAGCAGCTTAGACAAGAACCTAGTATAAAGGAACCATGGACATGAACAACAGGTGGGATTGACTTTGGGGGGAATGGGTGGGTGGGGAGGGGGACAGAGGGGAGCAAAAAGGGGATGGATGTAATACAACAACAATAAAATTAAAAAAAAAATGAGATAGTAATACTGTCTACCTCATAGGATTGTTGTATGGAACAAGTGAGATATTATAGTAAAGCACTTAGAATAATGCCTAGTACAAAGTAGGTACTTTAAAAATTAAATTTTAGTGTTATTTCTTCTGTTTTTGTACCTTATTTAGGAAACCCTTTTGTGCTTTAAAATTGTAAAGTGACATCACCACAGAAAAATTAACAGCATTTACAATTGACAAAATATTATCAGAGCATAGGATGTATTTGGGGGAGGAATAGTTGATTTTTCTTCACGCGGAATCAGAGGCACTATTCCAAAGAGCTTTGCTATGTTAAAGAGTTTTAATTTTATCCAGGAATCAGAGAAAAAAAATTTGACAAAGTATAAGTGTGAAATAGTTGTATAAAGATTCTCACACTTCTGAAATCATTATAGAAGGAGAATATTGCACAGTGAATAATATTGGTACTTTTTGGGGGGAGGAAAATATTAGCTCTTCACTTTACCATGAAAGGAATTCCAAATGTATTAAAAAGTTAACTGAGCCTATCACCATAAAAAATAATACTAACATCCAAAAAGATAAGTGAACAAAGGACATGACTGATTTTCAAAAGAGAAAATGTAGATGGATAATAAACATGGAAATATATTTCAGATCATAAGTTAGTGAAGAAATGCAAATTAAATCAGTGAGATACAAGTTTTCTCTTAACAGCTTAGCAAAGATTTAAAAATATATAATAGTGATGTTGTGGGTGTGGTGAATGAGACTAGCACTGTTGTACACTGTAGTTTAAAACATGGTAAGGCTTCTTTGGAAAGTATTAAAATGCTTAAAATTTTCACTTCTAGGCATCTACCCTCAAAAATAGAAATACCAAAAATATTTTGGGCATAAAGATGTCATTGTAGCATCCATTCTAAATGATAAATGTGAAGTGGCTATAATGTTCATTAATAGGGAGTAGTTATATACATTTGTACTGTAACCATATTTCAGAATGATAAGCAACTTCTGAAATTTAGGTTTACAAACTTATAATGTTAAGTTTAAAGATATAAGATTTTATAAATAGTATCAGCTATTTATAAAAAACTAGAGAAAATATGTCAACATATTAGCTGTGGTTTCAGCTAGTGGGTAGTTTTAAGTGATTCTTTTGTATTACTATGTGTATTTATAATTTTGGTTAGTGAATTTCCCCCTATAATCAGAAAAAAGATACAGCATTTTTAAAAAGAAAACTGATTACTGTCATAGGATTATGAAAGATGAAATCTAAGTGTTAATGAGCCCATAGAAAGAGCAGCCAGTCCAGGAGAGGCCATAACAGTGTGTCTGTTCACAGATGATGATGCTTGAACTTAGGAAAAAGTGGCATTGGAGACAGAAAGGTGGGGTCCAGGTTCTAGACAGATTTATCAGTTAGAGCCAACTGGTTTGGTGAGTCTTGGGATTGGGAGGCTTGATAGATAGTGGTACAATTCATCAAGATGAGAACTAAGAGGAGAAACTGCTTAAGGGATAGAGATGAGATCATTTTGGGCTATTTTGAGTTTGTAATAAGGGTTAGGATAAATGGTGGGCACTTGAGTGCTTTGATCTAAAAGTCAGGAATATGTATGTGTCTAGTTATGAAGATTTGGAAGTCGTTATTAGCACACACATTCAAATCCTGGCCATGAATGACATGACATAATCCTGGGGTACCAGCTCTTTAACAGGTGATCCTATTTCCCTTAGAACACCTACCAAAATTTAATTTAAAACTCTGGGAGTATAGTACCTGGTTAAGGTTAGAAAACAGACTCACAGCTGTCAGAGGGAAGTGGGGACTGGATGAAAGAAAGGTGAAGGGATTAGCCAAACTACACATATGCATGACCCCTGGACATGGACAATGGTCTGGGGATTGCCAGAGGGAGGGAGGGCCAGATGGAGGTAGACAAAGGGGGGAAAATGGAGACAACTGTAATATAAATAAATAAATAAAGCATAAATAATAAAATAAAATTAAAAAATGACATATAGTATGAGTAATATTTTAGTGGCTTTCTTTAGAATTACAGGGGTAGGGGGTTGATATAACTGCCCTTTAGCAAATTTATAGTAGACTCGACTTGGTGAGGTCACTTTTAATAATACACATTTTTTCACTGGATAAGCTATGACTCGCTTATACCTTTGATTTGAATACTTTCACTTGTATATTTACGTATATCTAGAGTTTCCTCTTATTTGAGGTGGAACTTCTTTACTTTGATTTTTTTAGAGAGGTGTTAGATTTTATTAATCAAGGTATTGGTGTTTATAAATGTTTTAAGTACATATTTAAAAAGATTTTTAATGTTAATTCTTTCCATTTACATTTGTACTACCAAATTCTTCCATCTAGCCATCTAACTTGGTTATTTTAGCTGACATGGTTTCTAATTAAGTCTTTGTGGTTGAGGAAGCTCCCTGTGGCATGTCTGCTTTAGCTGTTAATTGCTCCATGGACTCCAAATTAAATTCTGTAGTATTCCATTTTGGTCTGCTGATCAAGCAAAGATCTTTTCAGCATGGCCCCAAAAATGCAGTGCTTGTGACAGCTCAAAGGCCAGCATCACAGTTTTTGAAAAGTTAGACATTTTAACTTCTAGATTGACTTTTTATCATTTGAAAATAAAATGGAAAGTGTTAGCACACAGTTAAATGAGAGAATATCAGGCACATAGTAGGCTCTCAATAAGTATTCTAGAATAAATGAAGCAAAAATTGGCTTTGATGTTGTAGTAAACCAAGCTATTTTATTTTATTTTATTTTAGAAATAAAGTATTGAGAGTTATCAGGTTGAATTTGAATGAAAAGTACCAGGAAACATATAACTTTCTATTAAAGGTGGTATAAGAGTTTTTGCATTGGTGTCACAGATTGGATTAAGAAACATTACCTCATTTGACCATTTTGGTTCTTGAGTCAGTAGAGAAAATGGATATTAACACAAATACCTGGGTTTGTTCTTTACTGTGAAATAATTCACATAGCCATAAGACCAAGGGGAAGGTCTAATAACTTAAGACTTTTAGATATTAATCTGGTTACACATCTCTAGAAAACTGTTCAGAATTCTGTCTGCCTGTTACTTTATTTCTGGGTGCCTTGATTCAGTTGCACAGTATCAGAATTTAGAGTTCTAATGGGCAAGAATAAACAGAATCAGTATTAAATTCTGAGACTCTACATTGGTATGTGCTACAAGCATTGATTTATCATCACACACTCACTACCTGCTAATGCTGATGCTGAGACATAGTATCTAAACAGACAAAGCAGGGAGGGGTTGGGGAGGAAGGGAAGAGAAGAGGTAGGGTTTAGATGAGGAGCTAATGTGAAAGACCTATGGACATGGACAACAAGGTGGGGATTAACTAGGGGTGGGGCAGGGGAGAGCAGTGGGGGGAAAAAGTGAAACAATTGTAATACAACAACAATAAATTTAAAAAGTAAACAGACGAGAACAGTATGGTTGCATTGTTGATCACGTTCACATTACAGAATTCCAATAAAATTAATTCTCAAATAATCCTAATAAGTCACTAAGAATTACTAAAGTGAAAAAGTTACGTTAGTGTGAGACAAGTGAACTTTGTTTTGGCAGCTATTTCTTTTATCAAAATGATCAGTCCTGTGTAAAATTCAAATGAAGAATTTGAATTTTCTGCTTCTGGCAATATGATAGACTAAATAGCATGAATAACCCTCCTGTTGGAAAGCAGCTAAAAATTTGGGTGAAATATAACTAAATGATCTTTACAAGTACACTCCTGAAATGACACAGATAGAAAGAATCCAAAGAAGTTTTTAAAATATTGAAAGCAGAGGTTTAGAAGATAAATCTTCACCATAGCTTTCCCACTTGAGGATGTCTGCTGAACCAGTGATTTACTGCTCTTACCACTGCATGAAAACGCAGAAAAAGGTGTAGCACCTCCCATTCCCCCAAGATGGAATGTCTAACAAGATCTTTTGTTGCACAAAGCAGATACCCCAAAGCTGTACTGTCAGCATAAGGATAAAGAAGAAAGCAATTCACTGCACAAAGGAATACAATGAGGAAAGTTGCCACTTCTATTCATTAATGAGTAGCAGCAGTATCACCCTTGGGAATTTACGATAGGAAGCCCTAGCCCTTAACATGGGTTTCATTAAAGTATGTCTTGATGATGTAATGAAGTTGCTAATTTTATTAACTTGCAACCCCTGAGTATTAGTCTTTTTAACATTCTCTATGACAAAAATGGGAAGTATGCAAAAAGCATTTATACAACATTACAAAGGACAAAGTTATTCAAGAAAATGCATTTACATGATTATTTCACTTGTAAACCAACCAGTCTTTTTCCTGGGAAATACCATTTTTACTTGAAAAAATGAGTAACAGAAAAACTGGTTATTCACACTTGAGTCTTTATTTGGCAAATGTTTTCTTGAAATTAAACACTGCTTAAAGGTAGGCAACTAAATTATTTGTTGGCTAATGATACATTTAGAATTTTCAAGTAAAAATTAGAATTTTGAAAAACTTGTACTCACCACCTTAAGCCTGAGAGTTAACCAGTTTTTAAAAGTTTTCTGATGGAAATTTTTTATATAAGCAGATTTGGTTATTTTGGTATTGTATAATGGAATGTTTCAACATTTAGCAATTTTGATTATTTTGGTGTTGTATAATGGAAAGTTTCAACATTTAGAACATCTGCATGGTTCAAAGAAGCAGTATTTTCCAAACAACCAAAGTGTATGATGTTACAAAAGCATTCATTAGTAAAAAGTTCATTCAACATACATGATAGGACAATAGACCTTAATTTAATAGGATATAAAAAGTTTATTAATATGATCTCAAAGTCCACATTACTCTTTAACCTGTAAGAAACCACCACTTGTGGAGTTTTGGTATAGTACTAAGCAGACCCAAAATTATCTGAAAACGTGATTAAAATACTACTATCTTTTCCAATTGCATATATGTATGAGGCTGGATTTCCTTTATATACTTCAGCCAAAATAACATATTATACAGATTAAATATGAGAGGCATATGACAGTCCAGCTGTCTGTTAAACTAGACAAACATTAATGAGATCTTAGAGAGACATAACACTAAAGAGATTTGTAAAAATGTAAAAGAGTGACATTCTTTTCATTAGTGCTTTGTATAGAGTATATGGAAAGCAACAGTTCCAAATAAGTTCACACATAAATTTTACCAAATATTTAAGGAAGAAATTATAACAACTCTTTCTGAGGATAGAAGCAGAAAGACTACTTTCTTTAGTATTTTTTGAAGCCAGCATTAACCTATTTCAAAACCAAAGACATTACAAGAAGACTATAGACTAATATCTCTCACACGTGTAGATACAAAACTTTTCAACAAAATATTAGGAAATGGGATTCAAAAAGTATAAAAAGAATCACATTCTACAACCAAGTGGAATTCATCCAAAGGATGCAAAGCTGGTTCAATATTTGAAAATCAATTAATATACTCCATCACACCAACAGACTAAAAACATCACATGATTATATCAATGGATGCAAGTAAATCACTTGACAAAATCCAACACCAATTAATGGTAAAAACTAAAAATAGAGGAGAGCTTCCTCAACTTGATAAAGAACATTTACAAAAACCCCATAGCTAACATCATACTTAATGATGAGGAACTCAAAGATTTCTTACTAAGATCAGGTACAAAACAAAGATGTCAATTTTCAGCACTCCTTTTTAACATTGTTGGAAGCCCTTGCTGATGCAATAAGATAAGAAAAGGAAATAATAAGTGTACATATTGGGATGGAAGGTATAAAACTGCCTTTCATTGCAGACTACATTTTCATCTACGTAGAAATCCAAAAGACTTCACAAGAAAACTACTGAAACTGATAAGTAATTATAGCAAAGTTACAGGCTATTAGGTTTATATGTAGAAATGTAAATTGCTTTCCTATATAAAAATAATGAACAAGTGGAATTTGAAATAAAAACATGATTTTGTTTACATTAGCACATCATTACATGAAACATGCTGGTATAATTCTAATATAATATTACAAAATCTATATGAGGAATACTACATAATTCTGATAACAAAATCAAAGAACTAAATAAATGTAGATATATTTCATGTTCGTGGATAGGAAGACTTAATATTGTCAAGATGTCAATGCATTCTAATTTGACTTACAGATTCAACGCAATCCCAATCAAAATCCCAGCAAGTTATGTTATGGCTTTTGACAAATGGATTCTAGAGGAGAGGTAAAGACCCTCAATAGCCAAAAACAGTACTGAAAAAGAACAAAGTTGGAGGATATCTCCTGATTTCAAAATTTACTATAAAGCTACAGTAATTAAGATAGTGTGATATTGATGAAAAATAGACAAAGGGATCAATGAAATTAAATAGAGCCCCATAAATATAATGAATATATCTTTGACAAAGGAACAAAGACAATACATTGGGTCAAAGATAGTCTCTTCAACAAATGGTACTGGAACAGCTAGACATCTGCATGCAAAAAGAGGAGAAGAAGAAAGAAGAAGAAATGTATACCTTACACCCATCACAAAAAATAACTCAAAATGGATCATAGACCTAAATGTAAAATGCAAAACTATAGAACTCCTAGAAGGTAGGAAAGGAGGAAACCTGGATGACCTTGGGTGTGGCAATGCTTGTTTAAATATAACACCAGAGAAATGATCCATGAAAGAAATAATGGATAAATTGGACTTCATTAAAATTTAAAACTTCTGCTTTGCAAAAGACAATGTTAAGAGAATGAGAAGTTAGTCTGCAGACTTAGAGAAGAAATCTGCAAAAGACACAATTGATAATTCCTTAAGTACACAAAGAACTCTTCAAACTCAATAATTGGAAATCAACTCAATTTAAAAATATGGGACAAAAACATTCAGAGACATCTCATCCAAGATGGCAGTTAGGCATAACAAAAGATGCTCCAGTCCTGCTGGTGTGGCTCAGTTGGTTGGGTGTCATCCCACAAACCGAGAGAGGTCCCTGGTTCTTTTCCAGTCAAGGCACATGCTGGGTTGCGGGTTCAGCCTCCTGTCATGTTGTGTACAGAGAGCAACCAATCGCTGTTTCTCACATGAATGTTTCTCTTCCTTTCTTCCTCCCTTCCTTCACCTCTCTTTAAAAACACCCTCCCCCCAAAGGTGCTCCATATCATGTCATCAGGAATATGCACATTAAAATATCAGTGAAGTTCTACTACACACCTGTTTTACAATAGCCAAAATTTGCTACTTGACAATGTTGGTGAAAATATGGAGCAACAGGCAGCACTTTGATAAGTTGCTGGTGAGAATACAAACTGATATAGATGCTTTGGAAGGTAGTTTTGCTATTTCTTATAAAAATAAACATACTCTTACCGTTATGATTCATCAATCATGCTCTACAGTATTTACCCAAATGAAATGAAAACTCTTGTCTACACAAAAACCTGCACAGGGATGTACATAGCAACTTTATTTGTACTTGCCAAACTTGGGAGCAACCAGGGCATCCTTAGTAGGTAAATGTATAACTTTGGTATATCCAGACAATGAAATATTACTTAGTGCTAAAATAAAATGACCTGTTAAGCCATGAAAAGACATGGAGGGACCTTAAATGCATGTTACTAAATGAAAGACACTGATCTGAGAAGGCTACACATATTGTGTAATTCCAACTATATGGTGTTCTGGAAAAGGCAGACAAATGGAGACAATAGATCAGTGGTAGTGGTTGCCATGGGTGGGAAGACGGGGAGATGAGTAGGAAAAGCACAGAAGATTTTTAGGGTATTGAAATACTCTATGCTATTATAATGATAGATATGTTAACTATATATTTGTTCAAACCAATAAACGTACAACACAAGTGTTTTTGAAGGTTAACTGTGGACTTTGGGTGATAATGATGTGTCAGTGTTGGTTCATCTTGGAAATAATGTACCATTCTGGTGAGTGATACTAGTAATGGGGAACACTATGCATGTGTTATATCAGGGTGTATGTGAGGAATCTCTGTACCTCTTTCTCAATTTTGTTGTAAACCTAAAACTGCTCTAGAAAAACAAAATCTCAAATAAAAAGAAAAGGTATATTCATCATAAAAATATGTTAACATACATTTATTAGTAATGTTTGCTGAATTAACTATTTAGAAATTTCTTATACATAGATATTTTTAAAAATTTTATTATTGTTGTATTACATCCATCCCCTTTTTGCTCCCCTCTGTCCCCCTCCCCACCCACTCGTTCCCCACAAAGTCAATCCCACCTGTTGTCCTTGTCCATGGTTCCTTTAGACTAGGTTCTTGTCTAAACTGCTCCTATTCCTTGCCTTTTCCTACCCACTCCCCGAAACCCCTTCCCCCTATTCACTGTATTCATATATTTGGTTCTTTTTTGCTTGTTGTTAGTTTTGTTCATTATTTTCCTGTAATGGGTAAGATCATATGGTACCACTGAGTGGCATATTTCACTAAGCATAATACTCTCCAGTTCCATCCATGTTGTTGCAAAGGGTACAAGTTCCTTCTTTCTTTCTGCTGTATAGTATTCCATCGTGTAAATGTACCAAAGTTTTTTGATCCAATCATCCAGTGGTGGGCACTTAGGCTGTTTCCAGCACTTGGCTATTGTAAATAGTGCTGCTATGAACAGAGGTGTACATAGGTTCTTATGAATTGGTGTGTCAGGATTCTTTTAGTATAGTCCAAGTAGTGGAATTGCTGGATCAAAAGGCAGTTCCATTTTTAGTTTTTTACTTATACATAATTATTAATGGGGCAAATATTGATAGAGATAACCCACCCAAAAACTGTTTGTAGTTCTCAATTAAAGATTGTAAAAAGGTATTGAGATAAAAACATTTGAGAACTGTTGGTCTCAGCTCTACAGATAAAAGACAGATGATTGACTGGGTATTAAAACTTTCTGGTATATGCTACTCAACAAGAGATAGTTCTAAAGTATGAAGAGGTTATGTCAGGAGGAAGAAGAGCCTGTGAAGAAGTCTGTGAGAAACTTCTCAATTCTTTTACTTACTTATTCCTTGATTTGTGTGCTTTAGAAATGTTCCATGACCTTACATTTGAAATTCCTACCGCATTACTTGTCCCTATTATTGTACATAGGAAATATGGTGATTTGGTATTATAGGTGATTTGCTTTAAACTAATTCTGTTTTAAAATGGATAGCAGTATATGCATATCAGTTAAATACTTTTTATGGGCCCATTGAACATTAAGAAAACTGATTATGAGTTAGGCTATAGTAGATTAGATCAGAATTACCCGGTAGTGGTGTGTGTGTTTGTGTGTGTTTGGTAGAATGGTAGTAGGGAGGGGAAATATTTAGTATTTTTTAAAATGCAGGGCTCATCTCTAGTTTTAGTAATTTAGTATCTCTAGGAGTGATATATAGATATTAAATTTTTAACAAACTCTCTTAGTTTTATTTTATTTTATTTTTAAAATAAACCCTAAAGTTTAGGAAAAACAGTTTTAGGGATTTTGAAGTAATTCCCAAAATATTGCCTGGATCACATACAAATAAATAAATGCATAAAAATGGAACCAGAGGCAGAAACATAGATTTCATATACATATTTATATATAAACTCTTCTTATTGACTCTTGTCATCTAACTTCCTTTTTATGAGTTCCTCTTAATATTTTTCTCTTAATTTCTGTTCTCTTGTCTAACCTACATGCCAATATGAAATAGCATTAGGACTCTGGTACCAACAACAGTAATTCTTTCTAAACATTCTCTGCCTAGCTGACCCTTACTCCTTTAAAAGAGGACTATAAGATGCAAAACATGCTCATATAGCAATGCAATCAGTTAATCCATTCTTCTTTATAGAACTGTTAATAGTAATGAAACCAATCTTGAATAGGTAAAGATTTAGACTTAATGTTATAAAAAGTGAACCCTCTTGGAGTTGGGGTTAGAGCTGTGAGAGATCCTCATGTTTTTCTCTACTATTCTTTTTATTCATTTTTTAGAGTTTTTAAATATATTTCATTTATTTTGCTATTATAGTTGTTCCAGTTTTCCCCCCTTTGCCCCCCTCTACCCAGTACCCCATTTCCTCGGGCAGTGCTCCCCTTAGTTCATGTCTATGAGTCACGCATATAAATTCTTTGACTTCTCTATTTCCTTTGCTCTTCTTAACATCCCCCAGTCTATTCTGTAACCACCAATGTGTACTTTTTTTGTTTCCTTTCACATCCAGACAATTCACCATTTAATTACAGCCTTCTGTTAGCTTCTCAAATCATATTAATACAGAGTTTTCTTTTCATTATTCCAAAATGCCTACGTTAATTCATTTGTTTAAAGAATTACTCTTTCAAGTAATATGAATTACAGTATTACCATACATGCAAAAATACACTTACACCCATACATATTTTTACACATATTTAAAGTACATAATGGATTTTGGAGAGTTAATACAAAAAATTTAAAATATGCCAATAGCTTACATAATTATTACATGTTAAATGATAGTATTTTAGATATATTGTAGCAAAATTAAGCAGATTTTTTTCTTCTTTAATACTTAATTTACTCTGGAATGCTACTTTTGTGAACCATATCACAGAAATGGTGTATTGCAAAACTCACTTTTGTGAAATTTGTCCTAGAGACAGTGTCAAACCCATAGTAAAAAATGAATTTGGTTTTTGAGTCAGATCCTCCCCCCTCCAACAATACAACCCAACTTTTATTTTAAGCTACTGGAACTACAACTTATTCTTTTTGGAGTTTTCCATCTTAAATAGTAGATTTATCTATCTAGCTATCTATTTATTTATTTAGGCTGTGCACAGGTCTTACTTCTTTCAATACCCTGTTTTTCCTCTACATGTGTTTTACAAGTTGAAGCCTTCAGAAATAATGGCACTTGCAGTGCTCAGCCAGTCCCCAGAGTAGAAATTATTATGTCTACTAAGTTGAGGTAAAAAATAAAAATCCCTAGGATTTAAATAATTTTGCAGAATAGTATTCTAGCTATTTTTTGAACTTGTGGTTGACTTCCTCTGCGGACCTAAACTAACCCCTGAACTACTTAAGAGTCTGTTGAGGTAGAGATTAGGTATGTTCACATTTCAATAATAAAGTTTACTATAGCATTAATTCTTTTTCCCAACCACCCCCAGTTTGGGGGCCTTCATAACTGGAAATGTATATTTCCCCAATTTAGTTGAAAGGAATCTCATCTAATTTACATGTTAATAGGAAAATATATATTGTCTATGTACACTAATCATATAGTTTAGTAGGTTGCAACTTGCATCCAAATTGGTCTTCATTCTCAGCATCTTTTCTAACTTAAAGATTGACCGATTTCACAATACACCAACGACCAGTTGGTTGCTATTTAAAACATAAATTGCTAACAAAATTATATATTAAACACTCACAAATAAGCACATATTTTGTAACAGTGAATAAGAAAGATAGCATGTCTTCTGTGTAATATACATCCACATTTTCTTAGGTTTTTCTTCTTCCTTAACTGCATTCAATTTTTCTGAGTTATTGCAAGTAACCTGATTTTCCCATATTGCGAAATGATTCCAATCTAAGAAAACTTAACCTGCAGGAATGCAGATACAAGTAATATAAAAACTGTACCTTATTTAGTAAAGTCTTTTTATAATAGGATCACTTTAAAACATTCATAAGTTAAAGTTGGTTTTTACCCGTTCAGCTGCCCTATGTCTTGATTGGTGCATTTCATTCATTTACCTTTGTACCTGTGTTCCTGTCTGTCTCTCCGTTTTTTCATCTTCTTAAAGCCAACCCTTTAGCATCTCTTGCAGTGCTGGTTGTGGAGATGTATTCTTTTAGCCTTCTTTTGTCTGGGAAACTTCTTATTTCTCCTTTCATTTTGAATGAGAGCCTTGCTGGGTAGAGTATTCTTGGTTGGTTGCAGGCCTTTGTTTTTCATTGCTTAAAATATTTTTTGCCATTCCTGTCTGGCTTTTTGTGTTTCTATTGGGAAATCAGCTGATAACCTTATGGGAGCCTCCTTGTATGCTATTAGCTGTTTCTCTTGCTGCTTTTAGGATTCTTTGAAATTTACCATTTTAATGATGATGTGTCTTGGAGTAGGCCTGTTTGAATTCATCTTCCTTGGGACCCTCTATGCTTTCTGAGTTTGCATGACATTTTCTGTCCTCAAGTTAGGGAAGTTTTTTGTCATTACTTTTTCAAACAGGTTTTCTATGCCTTGCTTCTCCTCTTCTCCTTCTGTTATCCCTGTCATATGGATGTAATTATGCTTCATGTTGTCCTGCAGCTCTCTTAAAACCTCTTCATTCGTTTTCAGTCTTTTTTCATTTTGTTGCACTGCCTGGGAACTTTTTTCTGCATTGACCACTAGCTCGATGATCCGATCCTCTGCTTTCTCTAGCCTGCTTTTGATTCCTTCTACTGTGTTCTTCAATTCAGAAATTGTATTCTTCATTTCCTCCTGGCTCTTATTGATGGTTTCTATGTCCTTTTTAATGCTGGTGTAGTTCTCAGTAAGTTCCTTGTAGCTTCCCTAGAGTTCTTTGTAGTTCCCCTGGAGTTGTTTATAGTTTTCTTTGAACTCACTGAGCTCATTGAGGTTCTCTATCATCATTATTTTGAATTCCACGTCTGATAGTGTGCTTGCCTCTATTTCATTGTGTACTCTTCCTGTACTCTTCCTTCTCCTTTCCATTTGCTGAGAGTTTATTTCTTTGTCTCCCCATTTTAGGTTGCTTTTGTTTTTTTCTGCTTCTTAGATTGGTCTGCTTTGACTTACTGTCTTAGTTCTACTATTTTTTTAAAGTGTACCTTCTATGAGATAGTTAATTTCAGGGAGACAATAATGGCTGACCTAGATAAAGAATTAGCAGAAACACCATTCAGATTTTTTTTCTGAATGATGCAGACTTTGGTGAGATCCTGTGTTAAATTTAGGAATGGATGTTGTATACTCAAAGGGGCTCTGTGCTGCTTACCTGCCCATACTCTATAAATAGCTGTTTTCTTTGTTGCTGAGCAGGTTACAGCTTTTAATTAAGTAGTACAGCTAATTGTGTTTAGAACTCAGTAACTTTACTTTCTCTTTCTCCAGAGACACCAATTTACCAAATGCTTAAAAATTCCGAGTTCTGCAGAAAACCTTTTCTATATAATTCTTATCTAAAAACTCTAGATTTTGCAGGAATCATCCTTAATCTGGGCTTTCAAATTTATTTCCAAGTTATCTTAATTTTTATAGTTTCATTATTTGGTTATAAAATTAGGTAATTAGTATTAAGGGATCAATGCTATACTTTCTGAAATAAATACTAAACAAAATCTAAAAATAATATGTGGCACTTTGTATGTCATGCTTTCAAAACAGAAGCTTTAATACAACAACAATAAAATTAAATTTAAAAATTAAAATTAAAAAAAGAAAAAAACCCAGAAGCTTTAAATCCTATTGTATGTAGTAGTTGTTAGCTATTCTACAGGTACAATGAGAGATTATTCATATCAGTGTAGTAAATTTATATTTCCTGATTGTACTTTTTCATTTTGCACATTGTCACAACCTTGGACCTTAATCTTCTTCTTTGACTGACAGTAGCAACCAGGAAAAGAACACTTGTATTGTTTGGGATAGTCACATCTGTTCAACTTGATTCAGTTGAGGGTATTTGCATATTCTTAAGTATTTCTTCTGAGAGAGCTTAAATCCTCCTCCTCAAGTGCTTGATACGTTTTTGAAATTCATTCATAAGGTATCTACATGCACTAATAGTTCTGTATAATATTGCTGTGCATAATCTGACAGATAAGACCACATTTTAAAACAAGGTATTCTTTCGGGGTGTTACACTATATTTTAACTTGTTCTGCTACCAGAAATGTCATTAAAAAACAAAAAAGGCTATTTCAGTGCATTGATTAAATTAATATATCTTAATTTTAGACAAGTTTATCAATCATAGGAAAATAAATATTTATTAAATAATTCATGTTAATGGTAGTTTTCCTACTTTATTTTGAAAACTGAATAATTTTATAGAAAACCACTGCAGAGTTTGAATGGATTTGTTTAGTCTCCTTATTTTTTGGGAGGCTCAAATTTACTAACTTACTCAAGATCATGTAGTTTGGAAATTAGGCCTTATTTTAGGTCTAAACTTTTAGACCAATAAACTCTAAGGCATGCCTAGTATGTGACTTCTGATTTACATTATTTACAGATTGTCCTACTTCTAAAATTTGCCATTAGAACAAATAGCCAGGGATTGTTATGTCTTATTCACTGTAACATTTCTCCAGAATTGATACCATACCTTCTTCATACTTAATGCCCAATCATTATTTTGCTATCCTGTTATTGTTGTCCTCCTAGGCTACTATTCTGTAAAGGATAATTTTGAAACATGATAGTTTATTAATGGGACATTAAATACCTTTGATAGCAAATAGGTTTCATTTTGTGTTCCAATTCTGATGAATTGGCAATAGTTATGTGGAGATGAATTTTGAAATCTGCTGGGGTTGCTTTGAAATGTCTGCCACTGGCATAGGATTGGGGAAACCAACTGTTCTTCCTGGGTATATGTGATCTTAGAGAGAGAACTATAGACTGGAGTGATTAGAAAAGGCCCTGGGATGAAATCAGGCTCAAAGCATGAGATAGATAAAATTCAGGTTTTGTAGGCAGAATGAGGTAGAACACCACCAAGACTGGGCATTTCATAAAAAATTGCAGGTGTTCAGAAAGGTTTAATGTAACATAATGTCATTATATTTACATTAATGTAAGTAGGTAACATTAAATATAATCAAAGGAAGGAAAACAGTTATTGAGGACTTTATTATCTAGACCTGTGCTTTTTATAAGAACCCTAAAGACTTCCTGTCTTAGTTTGAATTCCTTACTTTTCCTTCCCTGAGTTATTGAGAGTTGTTCAAATCTTCCTCTCTTTCTCATGGGCCAGCTCTCTTCAATTTTATAATCTGCCTTAAATATATAAAAATTGTGATATAACCTCATCACAATTAATTTTGTTATTGTGTTATAGGAATTCATTGAGGGAAGCATTGTTATTTAATCATATTATTACAATTGTATTTTGAAATATTTAACTAAATGAATCCAAATTATGTAATTATTTTTTGATTTTTCAGGAATCTCTTTCTGGTCGAAGGAAGGCTCTTGCTACTAGCAGCATCAACATGAAACAGTATGCAAGTCCTATGCCAACTCAGACTGATGTCAAGTTAAAATTCAAGCCATTGTCTAAAAAAGTTGTATCTGCCACTCTCCAATTTTCATTATCTTGCATTTTCCTCCGAGAAGGAAAAGCCACGTAAGTTGTTTTTGTTTGCTTGTTTTTGTTTTTGGTCACAAAATCTGCTTCAGAATGTGTTTTAAAACACTGTCGGGAAATAACTTCTGACTTAGTAGATTGGTAACAGTTGAGAACATCCTACCACATACCAATCATTCTTGCCATTCTTTGTTTCAGAGGCTGAATGAAATGAAGTCTTTGCTATTTATAGCCTCTTTTGACTCTAGAGAAAGAACAGTAATGTAAAAGTGATTACAGCAAGTTTCAAGTTATAATTTCAATATTACAGAATATCATTCATATTTAATATTTTAGTGTCTTCAGTGTAAATTGGTTGTACTCTGAAATACAGACAGTTCAATTTGTGGGACTGTTTGACTCAGCTGAGATGTGAGAGGAACCCAAAATTAAAAGTTTAGGATAAGAGTGATGAAAGGAACTTATACCAATTCATGTTCTTTGGCTCAGCCTTCTAAAAATTGTATAGCAAGGCAGGTGAAAGGCAACCATACATTGATATATCTCTCCCTTCCCCTGTCTCTAAAAATAATAAATAAAATCTTTAAAAAAATAAAAATAAAAATTATAAAGCAAGGCACGGTTAAATGCACTTCGTTACAATCACTATCCTTTTCAAAAATTACTTCCAAAGCACGGAATACGCATTGCACAAAGATAATTTCTATACCCAGTTCTAGTCTCCAAAAAGACTAAGATTATAGCTGAATAAAATGAGGTGAACATATCTATAAGAAATTTTTTAAAAAGTAACATTCACCCTGGTTATGCAAATGGTCATAGTGAAAGGGTGAGTACCTATTTGGAGTGGAAAAATCAGGGAAAGGAGAAATGAAAATTCTATGCCTAGACTTAAAAGGTGGCAGTAAACATTTTGAAACAATCTGAATCACAGTTCTGAATGTATTTGACCTGGTGAAATGTGTTTGCTAAAATTGGTCTTGTATACTTGACTGATTAGATTGAATTCTGTGCATCAGTCAAAATGAGATACCAGCAAATAACTTGGTAGATAACAGTAAGCCTCTTCTCTGGAAAGTTGGCTGCCAAGTGAATGTGGCAGAGAGACAGTACAGAATGGAAGCAATTAGTCCTTCCTCTCAGGACCTTTAATTTAGTAGACTTAAATGTTGAGAAATTAACAAAAAAGGCATTACCCTGAAGTCCAAGCCAAAAATGAAAGGTAAAGAAATAGGGGAAGAAGAGAGAAAACAAAATCAGAGAGGATTCTTTGACGGTAGACTCCTTTCCACTGGAATAAAACAGTAAGTGGATTCACATCATTCACAGGAATATGGGTGAGAGGAAATTCGTTTTGAGTGAAGAATTCTCAGGCACTCTGAATTCCCTCTCTACCTCCTCCTTCCTTGCCTGCCTTACTTTTCCTAAAGAAAAGTGTTCAGGGTTAAAATATGAGGAAATGAAAGGTAAAATTAAGCAAGTTAGCATTTTAAGAATAATGTTATATCTTGAAGTTATCCCTCATTGATAGGCAAACAATTTGTAAGGCATTCACATAATGTAATACAACTTCTTTTGTTTACGCAGACTTTGTATCACTACCTTATGTTAGAAGGGTATAATCTTAAGATTATACGAGGTAAAAATGAAGAGTTTTTAAAAAAGTGTAGTCTTCCAAGTCCTATTTAGAAAAATGAATATTAACAAGTATTATTTTACAAAATAACTTTATTTTTTTTGTATTGTGCTAAGAACATGAGAAACTGTATTAATTTGGCTTTCTGAGCTTTGAGGAAATATGCCTGGTTGAAATGTAGTTTGTATATGACATGTTAGAACTATGTTTCATTCACAGTTAGTTTGTTTGAAATGTAAGGTAAAATTGATAGATTAAGAAAATGCAGATGATTTGATGTTTAGAGTATTTAACTTTTAATTTTCATTTCTATTAATATTTAATGTAATATATATTTTAAAATACTTTAATATAAAAAGTATTTTGGCTACTATGTGGTATTAAACATAATTAACCCAGGTTATTTTCCTTCTTTTAATTCTTAAAAAGGCTAGACTTTGTCTTAAGATGTTTTTTATATTACATTAGTTTTTTAACTTTTGGGGAGTTATAGTTTGAGAAAAATGCACCTTTAAACAGGATTTAAATATAATTTATAGGGCTTTACTACTTTTTTCTCCAATCCAAAAAACCAAAGTGTTCATGGACTTTAGATTAAGAATTTCTATTTTAATTCCTTATGAAAATTTAAATACTTTAAAGTCTAGATCTCATCTGATTTGCCAACTGTTTCACTGTTTTATGGAACAAGTTTTTGTTTCCAGACTTCATGGTTGAGAACCCATACTTTAATCCCATAAAGACAATTTTAGTCTTCCATAGGTCTGCAGCACAGAATTAAAGTAACTCCTAACCAGTTAGTTTTTAATCCTGTTTGCTTTTTACTAATTAAACATGCTTTTTTTTTTTTTCCATAAAGATTTTATTCATTATTTTCAGAGAGAGAAGGACAAGGAGGGAGGAAGGAAAGGAGAGACCCATCAATGTATGGTTGTCTTTCACTTGTCTCCAGCTAAGGACCTGCTTATGTGCCCTGACTGGGCAACCTTTGGGTTCTCAGGCCAGTGCCAGTCCACTGAGCCATACCAGTCAGGGCTAAACATGCTTTTTAAAAATTAGTAAATGAGAGCCCTGGCCATGTAGCTCAGTTGGTTAGAGCATTGTCCCAATATGCTAAGATTGTGGGCTTGATATCTGGTCAGGGCATATATAAGAACTAACCAATAAGTGCATAAATAAGTGGAACAGTAAATTGATGTCTCTCTCACTCCTCACCCCTCCCTCCCTCTCTCCTTCCCTTCTTCTGTTTCCTCTCCCTGCCCCTCTTCCTCTCTCTATCTAAAATCAGTAAATTAAAAAAATTAAAATTAATAAATGAGTCTTCCTTTATATTTTTCAGTAGCATTGCACAACTATGTAAAAGACTACTTAACATATATAAATGGAATATATAGGTATTTTCTTAAACTTCTTTTTCAATCAATGTAATTTAATGAACTGTGTATTATATTATAAATCATTGATGTAGGGATGAAGACATGCAAAGTTTGGCTAGTTTGATGAGTATGAAGCAGGCCGACATTGGGAATTTAGACGACTTTGAAGAAGATAATGAAGATGATGATGAGAACCGAGTGAACCAAGAGGAAAAGGCAGCAAAAATTACAGGTTGGTTTTATGAACATTTAGCTAAAAGTTTATTTTTTTATTATTTTTTTTGGTAATCTTTTCCAGTAAAAAACAATTTCAATAACAAGGTATTTTTTTCTTCCTTAACCCTTTGTAATACAATATAGCATTTAGCTCTCTAAAAACTTTGCATACTGCTGTTAATAACAGATTTTAGCAGTTTAAGATCAAGTCCAACTTTAGACAAGAAAGCATAAAACTTGCTCTGGCTGGTGTAGCTCAAGTGTATTGAGTGACAGCCTACAAACCAAAAGGTTGCTGGTTCAATCAATCCATGTTTCTCTCCCTCTTTTTCTTCCTTCCCATCTCTCTGAAAATAAATAAATAAAATCTTTAAAGAAAAAAGCATTGAACTTTACTGGAACTATTAATTATAATGTAAAGTAGCCTAACTGTGTTCATACTTATTTTGTCAATGTATGAATGAGTCTTCTCTAAATAAAGAAATGAGAAGACGCATTAGCTACTTTCTCCTAGCTCATTGACATTTTATCCTATATCTAGAAGCTTCCATGCAATTATTCGTTATAGCTGGTTTGATCAAATTGCTACCTAACCTCTTTATATTAACTAGTCAATAAAACCTGTTGACAACTTGGCTATCCTACATAAAGAAATGATGTTACACCATTATTATTTGAGTGAAAATACAGCCCTAAATGTATGTGTTCCTTTCGGCTAATAAATTGCTCTAAATTTCTGGATTGGTATTCCTTCTATTGTTTATTCACCTCTTAGTGATTTTTCCAAATTCATAGGACACTTTATCATCCATTGCTTGGCTCTGCCTCAACCCTTGCTATTATGTGAGGGATTTCCATTGATTACATAAATGACCTATTTAACTCCTTTGCCAAAAATTTTCTTGACTTACTCAGCTTCAGTGACCTTCACTTCCACTCCACTTCTAGAAATCTGTTGTAAGGAATTGATCAAACTTCAAACTTAATGCAAGGATAGATGTTTTGTTCTGTGCAAACTTTACAAATCATTATCTCCTAATTTATATTTGACATTTTAATTTCTTGTTTAACCCAAGGGTGTTCAGAATATGTTTTATATGGAATTGATTGATTGATTGATTGATTGTAGTTTAATTTCATTCATACACGATTCTTGAAATTTTGCCTAATGTTGATATTTGTAACATATACTTTTTTGTATTTGTTTTTTTCTTCATGTATTTATTATATTTTTTGACCTATATGTATTTAGCATTTCTCTTATTAATAGTATTTCATTGATCTAACCTTATAGCCTATGCTCTTTAATAGGTATGTTTCTTGATACTTGACATACTTAATTTTTTATACTTTTGAGGAGGTTTTAAAATGATTTTTTCTTCACTCATTACATTTTGCCATTCTCATATATTTTTTTAATTTAAGCATTTTTAATAGGGTAACTTGGAAATTAAACACCATGTTTTTAATTTTAGAATAACATCCTCTAAAATAAATAAGCCAGATGGATAAATGAATAAATCTATATTTCTCTACTAACATTAAAAATGAAACAAGCCCTGGCTGGTAGCACAGTGGATAAGGTGCCAGCCTGCGAACCCAGAGGTCGCAGGTTCGATTCCCCAGCCAGGGCACATGGCCAGGTTGCAAACCAGGTCTCCAGTCAGGTCTGTGGCTGGAGGTAGGTGAAACGCAACCATACATTGATCTCTCTCTCCCTTCCCCTCTTTCTAAAAATAATGAAATAAAATCTTTAAAAAAAAAAAAAAGAAAAGAAACATAATGTGTTGACTTAATTTATGTAAGGT
The DNA here is from genome assembly GCA_004026585.1 of Noctilio leporinus. Lineage (NCBI taxonomy): Eukaryota > Metazoa > Chordata > Mammalia > Chiroptera > Noctilionidae > Noctilio > Noctilio leporinus. The sequence continues at coordinate 74,345 of PVIW01005996.1, read as the reverse complement.
GAGAGATTCAATATGATTCTCTCTTCTCTTTATCTGAACCTCTCCCTCTAACCCCTCCTGGCTATTATTTTTATTTCAGTAACTGAGTTTTTTTCCCCCCAATAGTAAATGCTGACATTTGCATTATGTTTGTAATAATACCAGCATCAATTATGCAGTTCTTTTAAAAATGCCATGTCTTTCCTGTCTTTGAGTTCTTTGTTTTATTTGGCTAGCTGGAGTAGTTCAAGAAGGTAAATTGGTGTTCTTCTCCTACCACCACTAAGTGACCTTCTACTGGTCTTTCAAACTTTAATTCTGTTGCCACATAGTCTGAGAAGCCTTTCATGTCCACTCCCTCGTAAGCTTGACCACTCCATCCTTTATGCTAACACTGTACCATTTACAAATGCAGGCATTTTCTTTTAGCATGAGTTTTTATAATTTCAGTGGGGTATAATTTGATCTTTTTATTAGAGGATACAGTTGGTTCTTTGTAGGTGGCATTTAGTTAAAACTAAATCTCAGTTAGGCACTAGTACCATAAGTAGAAATAAAATATACATGTATTTACATAGGTGTTTTGAACTATATTGTATTGTCTTGATCACGGTAATGAGGAAAAGGTGATAACATATGTTACAAGTTCTGTGCTGGTATTGAAAGGAAAAGAAGGGACATTGTTTTAAAGCAAAATACAGATTTAATGAAGGCATTCAATAATAATTAGTTTTTATAGCTCAACCTTTGTCTTAGTTCGTTTGGTCTGCTGTAATGAAATATAATAGACTGGATAGCTCATAAACAGCAGAAATTTCTCACAGGTCTGGAGGCTGGAAGTCTGAAATCAGGGTACCTGCATGATCAGGGGAGGCCCCTCTTCTGGGTCACATACCTCTTATTGTATTCTTCATTGGGTAGAAGTGGTCAGGATTGCTCTTTTTGGGCCTGTACTATAAGGCATTGAACTCAGGGCTCCACCCTCTTGACCTAATGTTATCACATTAGGAATTAGGATTTCAACATATGAATTTAGGGGGGACACAAACATGCATACTGTAGCAACCATTAGTGCTTAAGCATATACGTATACATATACCTTATTTTCTAAAACTTTTCCCAAAGGAATAACTTTATTTTAGTTCTAAAATTCACTGACCCTAACTGAAGAAATTATTTTACCACAACTTGTGTTGATCCAAAGTTTCTTTGGAATGCTCCCATTATTTATATACTTCTTTTCCCTATTTTATAAAGTACTATGTTCTAATCATTTTCCCATCTCTAGGTTCTAGCACATTGTCTATAACATGTTGAGAATTTAATATATGTTAATTGAAAGGCCATAAGTGAATGGGGCTTCCCTCTTCTATTATAGCCCATATTGATCACTCTGACTTATTATCTTACTGCATTCATTTTTTTCCTTTAACCATGTACTACCTTATATAGGGTAGTATGGTCCCATTTAATGGAAGGGGTATAATCTAGAGAAGATGTATAATTAAAACTTTAAATAATTCAAGACTAGTTTTCTAAAAGTAATGAATGTAAAATGTGTTAAGGGAGCAGATGTAGGTGAGAACTCTGAGTGATTAGATGTATGTTCTAAGTTAATAAATCCACAATTATTGTAACATTCTTTCTTTGATGTCGCTTTTTTTCTTCTTTTTTCTTTTTGCCTGTATTTTCAGAGTACAGTTACTAAAATTAATAGCACAGTATGTTATGGCCATGGTTTGGCTTCCTTAGTTGCACTTTTTTTTTTTTTTTCTTAGCGCATGTAAATTCTATTCCAAAGTTATTAACTTTCAGGAATTTTTTTAAGCATTAGAGTTAAGAATATTAAAACTTAACAGCAGTACTGTTAAAATAACAGCTGAAGAGTAAACAAAATGAATATTTTATAAACATACAAATAAAGTATAGGGGTATTTTTAATTACCAGCTAAAGTGGCAATAAGTTAAGCACAATTTACATTCACTCCTCCTTTCAGCTTTGACATTGTTGACACAGTTTTTATAAAGGAGGGTATCATTACTTTAAATTTTGCCTACATTATTGCAATATAAATACACAAAATACAAGAACATTATATCAATAAAGTTAATGGTTATATTATTACACATATATAATTGAGAGACTTATTTAAAGTTTGGGAGCAACTTGATCATAATAAGACTATTAGACTTATTAATTAATGCAGAAGCAGGGTTTGAATATCCAGGGAGACACACTATTCAATGTCTACTGTTATACCTAAGTGTGTCCCTTCCCCCATTACAATCCACTATGAAATTGAAAATTACTTTATTAAACTCATACTTTTATCTAGAAATCAAATATTTATGGGCTCAAGCCTGTGAGAAAAGTAACATCTTCATGATCGTGATTTCTGACTGGAAGTTGAAATGTTACTATCTAAAATGAGCTATAACTGTACTGAATTTTGTTACTTTGAAAAGAAGAGTAATGATCCTGCAAGATTTGTAGGTATCATAGTTTTAAATAATTTATTTTTCTTTTAACTACAGACTTTACTGAAAGGAAAAAGCTACCATTCTTTGTCCCACTGCCCCCACCCCCTTTTTTAATTTAGTGTAATAATCTCTGGTGGTCAGTTTCTATCTTCTTTTGCCTTTCTAACTGTAAAGAAGAGTTTCAAATGACTTGACCCTTTGCTTCAATTGCCGGCCCCTAATTTAGTTTTCCTTCTCATTCTCACCAATGTGAAGCAAGTTCAAATTGACACACTGTTACATTGACTTAAATGTGCTCACTACCAGTTTATTGCTCAATTTGAGAAGCACTAGGGTAGAAATTTGTGTTATAACACAGCATTATTAGCATTTTCCAAACATGTAAAGCTTCGGTGAAATAAGGCTTTAATAAGTAATAAAGTATTATATAAATATATTGGTCCAGAAAAAAATTTTTTTTTTTTTTTGGTTAAGGTAGCATATTATTTTGTTGTAAATCTTTTATTTTTTTTTAACTTTTTTCTTTTTTTAAATTTAAATTAATTTTTGTTGTATTACATTCATCCCATTTTTTTCCCCTCTGCTCTCCCCTTCCCCACCCCATCCATCTCGCACCCACAGTCAGTCCCACATGTTGTCCATGCCCTTAGGTCATCCATGCTAGTTCCTTGGCTGAACTGTTCCCTTCTCTTTGCCCCCTCTTCCCCGCCTCTTCCTCCTCCCCTCTGCATACTGAAAGTCTATTCCTTATATTCATGTCTCTGGTTCTGTTTTGCTTGTTTGTTTTGTTCATTAGTCTCTTGTATTGGGTGCAACCATATGGTATTTGTCTTTCCCTGACTGGCTTATTTCACTAAGCATGGTACTGTCCAGTTCCATCCATATTGTTGCAAAAGGTAGGAGTTTTTTCTTTCTTTCTGCTTGTAGTATTCCATCGTATAAACGTACTAAAGTTTTTTGATCCATTCATTCACTGATGGGCACTTAGGCTATTTCCAGCACTTGGCTATTGGAAATAGCACTGTTACGAATATAGGGGTACATAGGTTCTTCTGAATTGGTGTTTCAGGGTTCTTCAGGTATAATCCTAGCAGTGGAATTGCTGGGTCAAAAGGCAGTTCCATTTTTAGTTTTTTGAGGAAATTCCTTACCCTTTTCCATAGTGGCTGCACTAGTCTGCATTCCCACCAATAGGAACTATGGTTCCCTTTTCTCCACATCATCACCAGCACTTTTCATTTTTTAATTTATTGATGATGACAGTTCTGACAGGTGTGAGGTGGGATCTCATTGTGGTTTTAAGTTGCATCTCTGATGGCTAGTGATGTTGAGCATTCTTTCATATGCCTTTGAGCACTTTGTATGTCTCCCTCAGTGAGTTGTCTGTTCAGGTCCTTTGCCCATTTTTTAATTGGGCTGTCTGTTACTGGTGTTGAGTTGCATAAGTTTTTTATATATTCTGGAGAACAAACCCTTGTCTGAGGTATCATTAGCAAATATGTTTCCCCATACAGTTGGTTCTCTTTTATAACTTTTTTTTTCCTGATTATAAATGTAAACACATTGACTGTAGGAAATTTGTTAGAAACAGAAAAACACTTTTTAAAAAGGAGAAATGCATAATAAAAGTATAATTTTAACCTTCATACCCACATATGCAGCTGAGAAGTTTCGTGTCCAAACTGAATAGCCTGCATTGCGGTGCTAGCACTACTATCCAGATAGTCACCCAAGACAAAAACCTGGCAGCTATCCTTGATTCCTTTCCTCATATCCTGTGTCAGAGTAACCTACAAATATTTTTTCTTACTTTATTCTTGAATAAGCAGTATTTATTGTGTGTTTCTCCTCATGGAGTGTGGTATTGCTGAACTACTTATATTTTTTGTTTTCTGTATGTGTGTGTTTTCCAATGCTGCTGCCATGTTGTTCCTGGAATGATGATGCTAAAATATGCCTTTGCTCTTTCAATGGATTCCCGCAGTTGTCAAAGTGAAGTTCCCATTCTTTAGTTTGGTCCCAAGAACTTTCATATTAGAACATTTGCCAGCCTCATCTTGTTCTGTTCTCCACCCCTTGCATCTTAACCACCAAACATCTTTCAGTTTCTCAATATGTTGTATTCTATTTTCATTACTTTTTTATTGGGGTGACACTCGTTATCAAAATTATACAGGTTTTAGGTGCACAGTTCTACAACACATCTGTACACCGTATTGTGTATTCACTCCCAAATTCAGTTTCTGTCCATCACCATTTATCCCCTCTATACCCTTCTCCAGCTCTCCCAACCCCCACCCCCTTCATCCGCCGGCAGTCACCACGCTGTTTTGCTGTTGTACGTGTCCAATCTTTGATCTTTTCTTTCTTTTCTCTCAATCCCTCCAGTCTTCCCCCTACCCCACACAAGAAATTTTCAGCTTGTTCTCTATCAATGAGTCTGTCTCTATTTTCCTTGTTAGTTCATTTTTTGTTCATTAGATCTCATGTATGAGTAAATCATAATGTATTTGTCCTTTCTCTGAAATAATGGAGTCACCTCATTTGCCTTTTCTTTATCTTTAGGCAGAGCCCTCCATTTTTCTTTTGGTTTAATAATAATACCTGTCCCATTTTAGCTTAAATTTGAGGAAGTCCAGGAGGTCTTCCTGACCTCAACCCTCATCACTTCCAGCTTCACATAGTCTATGATGCATATCTCAATCATATCATGTAACATATTAATCATACACTTTATATTGCTTTACTTGTCTATCTCTCCCACAAACATATACAGCCAGGAGAGCAGGTACCATTACAGAGAAATAATAGGTACTTAGTAAATGTTTATTAGATAGGAAAATGGTATTTCTTTGGAGGTTGTTTCTTTTTACAATTTAGATTAACATTTATTTGCATACCAAATAAAGGGAACATTGTATAGATCATTAAAATGACCTTTTCTCTGTGAATATGAATACAAGTTCTAGAAACAGAAGTTTTAGGATTTAAAAATAAATCGGAGCCCTGGCTGGTGGCAGAGTGGAAAAGGCACTGGCCTACAAACCCAAACGTTGCTGGTTCGATTCCCAGCCATGGCACGTAACCAGGTTGCAAGCTAGGTCTCCAACCAGGTCTGTAGCTGGAGGCAGGTGAAAGGCAACCATACATTGGTGTCTCTCTCCCTCTCTCCCTCCCTCCCTTCCCCTTTCTCTAAAAATAATAAAATCTCTTAAAACAAACAAAAAAAAAAACTTTTAAAAAATTAAATTAGTAAATAGGGAAAACTGGGATAGGACAGTGTAAATCATTTAGTCATATATTAGAGACATATTGATAGTATTTAAATAAATACTCACATTATACCCAAAATTGTATGGAATAGCATTAATGTTTTGAATGTAAGATCTAAGTCTAATATTTCTTCAGTAGTTTCTACAGTGCTCATTATATAATATGTTCAAATAAGTTGATTTCTTCTTTAATTGAAATTGTATCTAAAGTTAAAAAATAATTAAAAAACAAAGAAAAATGCACATCTTTGAGCATTATTGTAGAATGTTTTCACTTAATCACACATCTGGAAATATAGTGCAAATGATACTAACAGGATAAAATGTAGATATTAAAATAATACCTTAGGATATTTATGAGAATTCTGATAATATATGTAAAGCTCTTCCCACTGCTCAATAAATATTAGCTGCTATTATTGATATTTTTTTAACTTTTAAAGTTAAACTGTTTGCAAATGTTTAAAAATACACAACTAGTAATGAATAAACAAAGTCAAGTATGTGCTGGTAGTCATGTAATACGGATCTTTTATTCCATTATATTTTCCTAAAAATTATAACATTAACAGTAGCCAGTCATAGAAGGATTATCTTATGAATGAATTCTACCTACTGAAAAATTTATGTTAGTTTGAATCAGAGTGGGGTTTAAAACTCTGGTAGAAGATAATGAAAGAAGGTACTTTGTAAAGGCTGACTATTCAGTTCTTATTCCACTTCACATGAGGACCTTAGTATTAATTGTGTTTACTACTTATTTTCTATGGTTTACTTTGACTATCTCAAAGCAATTTTATTCATACAAAATATATTTTCTCATTCCAATAATGGAAATGAGTAAGTAACTTTATTAACTTTTCTCAAATATCTTAAAAATAATACATATTAACACATATTTCTGACCACCTAGTAGTCATTTATGTCTGTTTCAATATTAATTTCTATCTTTATAGAAGGTAAATTCCTCAAGGACAATACCATGTCTGCTTTTTTTCATCCTTGTGTATCAAGCATAGTACTTGACACAGTGTAGTAAATAATTATTTGTTGAACAACAAATGAGTGGATGAAAGCAACCTTATTACAACTTATGTATTCTATGATTTGGTTCAAGTAAAATTTATAATGTGTAGTTAGATTTGCAGTGTTAAAGAAAAACATTTCTAATGCTGAATTTATAATTGCTACTTCTCATTTTCTTTCCTTCCCATTGAATAATCTTAATCTGTTTGCCCTCATACTTAAATTATTCCCAGGTTTTAACTTTGGAAACAGCAAAAATTAGCTAGAATACTCTAGTAGGCTGTTACTATTTTTTCAAGCTAATTTTCACCCAATGAATCATAATTTTATATATTCACATTTTTCCAGAACATATATAACTCATGTAAAAATTTTATTCATAAAACGAATTCTTATTTTAAGATTTTTTTATCCCTGTCTTTTTTGTCCTGTCTCATTTGGGTAAGTTATAAGGTTTCCTAAAGCAGATACTCAAGAGTTGAGTTCCCTTACAAGACAAATTCCTTAGAAAACAGACGTAGAAAATAGTAGCTGTTGCCTATTTTTCTTATTTTGTGCTGATTTTTAAAATTCTAGAACATGAACAAGTGCTGATTATGTTCTTGATTCCTGTAAATGTAATCTTAAAACCTTTATTAAATTCAGAATACTATAAGCAAATAGTACATAATGTCTACATTATCAGAAGATATTTTTAATTCTCTTTTTAACATATGTGTTTAAGGCACTATTTTACAAATGCAAAGTGTGATTGCTAAAGCCAATTTTAATCTGTTGGGTTATTATCTTTGTGTTTATTAATATAGTTATATTACTAATATAAGTATTAATAACATGGTTTCTATCTTAAATGGTACAGTAAAACTTTATGTTAAATGCATCTGTTATAGTTCATCAAAATAACATCCTCTTGATTAACCAAACATCCCTTCTCTGTCTTTTTGAGTAACAGCATGCTTCTATGGCTCTTTAATTAAATGTCCTTACCTTACATTTGTCTGACTGGCTTCTGTTTACAGAAATTGTAAACCAATTGAATGCTCTGAGCAGCTTAGATGAAGATCAAGATGACTGCATAAAGCAAGCAAATATGCCTTCAGCTAAATCAGCCAGTTCCTCTGAAGGTCTAAGAGCTTTCTTCCTTTCTTTCTGCTTCTGATTGCCTGTATTTACTATGACCTGCTACCTCTTAGCTTCTGTCTGTACTTCTTAGCTGTCAGTTTTGTCTTTGTGCTTTTCCTTGAATGTTTTCTTTGGTAATTTGTAGTAGACCAACAGGCAACAGCATAACTGAATTTACTATCTTTAGCAAAGCCTTATATCAGTATTCTCGTTAAGTAGCGATTTTAAAACATCTTACAAGATTCAGTTAATGTGTATATGTTGTAATTGTTTTAAAAAATATTTTCTTGGATTAAACCCATTTGAATTACTTATATTTAGGAGAGAAGGATGTTTACTAAAAATCTAGGTCAGTACTTTTTTTTATTAGATCACATCAAGTTCAGGTGAAGTTTTCTCTAGTTCATTATCCGATAAAGTTTCAAGTTAATATGTATATGTTTGTTTTGTGTGAAAATGTTGGTGTGCTACAAAATACTTGACTGGTATTCTGCCACTGGTAAAATGCTTTATCTTATTATTTGCAGGTATTAGTGTGAATTTTTGTAATTTGAAAATTTCATGAATGATTGAAATTATGCTTTACTGTGAACTAAAACATATGTTTATTTTCAGAGCTTATCAACAAACTTAACTTTTTGGATGAAGCAGAAAAGGACTTGGCCACTGTGAATTTAAATCCATTTGGAGATCCTGATGTAGAAGAATTAAATCCATTTGGAGATCCTGAGTCAGAAGGTAGCAACTTTTTGTTTTTCCTGTATTTTTAGTCTTTACACAGTCAAATTTTCTGAAACTAAGGGCAGAGATTTTTTTTAAGACTGTGTCATAAAGTAATTTTTGCCCCTCATGATAATATTATTGTGTTCAGTATGATTTGAAGTTGATCAGCAATTTTGGGTAGCTTCCATTGAATTTTTAAAGAAAAAGGAAATGTCTTAAAGTAGACATTTATTTGGACCTTATTTTTAAATACTCTGTTAGTTTGATCAAATAGTAAAGCTCTATAGTTAGGGATAACATTGTTTTGTCTTTCATTGGATAAATTATACTGTTTCCTAAAGCAAATTCTCAAGAATTCCCTTAAAAGACAAATTCCTTAGAGAACAAGAGTAGAAAATAGTAGCTATTGCCTCTTTTTCTTATTTTGTGTGGATATTTAAAATTCTAGAACATGAATAAGTATTTTACCTAGTCTAATTAGTTTGGCCTACAAAGTAAGGTCAGTTGTGGCACACATCGATATTGACTTGGCAGGATAGCTTCTCCCTCTAGACAACTCCTCCATCCTCACCCTCAAAAGAGTTCAATGCATTCTTCCACCTCCCACTGCATGGCTCTGGTTGAAAATGACAGGGAGTGGTGAGAGGAAGTTTTACATGTGAGTGAGCAGAAAGAAGGTTGAGAACCACTGTTGTCATATATACAGCATAGTTGAAAGTAATAAACCCAGGTATTTTCTTCCCCTGGGTCATTTTTCTTATCAAGTAGTTTTGATCTCTTAAAGTGTAGATAAGAGCTGTTGAAGAAGTGAGACTTATGTTTAATTAAACTCTCTTTGCTCAAAGTAAATGCTAGGATGATTAACCACTGTTTACATCTTTTAGAGTGCTCTTAGGGAATCTTCATGAGCTTTAAAGAATTTTGCTTCCACCTGTCATGGTGAAAATGAGGTTTTAACTTCAGTGCTTTGTTAGAGCAGTATTATTTTAGAATCTATTTCTTTCTCTTCTTTTACTCCCTCCCTTCTTATCAGCTTGTAAATTAGTAAATTTAAGTGTGAGATTTTATTTTATTTGTGAGCTAATTATATTATGAATGTATTTTAAATCTTAATAGTTACAATAAATTTTAGAGTTATTCCAGTTCAGCTGTCTATTTTCATAGATTAGGAAGCTGAGGCCCAGAGGAATTCAATGATTTAAATAGGAAATTTAGGTAAACGGAGGTGGAGTTGTAGCTGAGATTCCTAATCAGGTGTCTTCTTTTAACAGCTTCTACTTGATTGTGTATACCATCTGAGTATATTGAGTTTTAAAAATATTATGAAGATATTTTGAGACATCCATATTTGAGCTTTCCATTTCAAAATCAAAGAAGTAAATTTTCTAAATATAGCAGCTCTCTTTTCTGAGAAATAGAAAGGAGTAGGAGATATCACATAATACTGTATTTTTATATAGAAGAGATTAGCCAGCCTGACTCAGAATCTTGACTCATCCCTCTATAGAGCCTAGAAAAAATTGACAAAAATTGATGTATTTAAATATACATCTCAGGTATTTTGGGATATGTATTTTCTATTAGAATAATATTTATTTTTCTGGAATTACTTTATTTTTATTGATTAAAAACTTGCATCCTCCAGTAATAAAAGTATTTGGGGAAGATGAAAATGTGTTGCAACTATGTAGATGGATGACGATAATGAATATTGCTTTTAAAAGCCCTAGTTCTCTTACATTCTGTGCTTCAGTGACCTTTTTAGTTACTAACTGTATTTGTTAGCTTTTATATGAAATAATCTTATTTTAAACCTTCTTTGTTGCCATTTCTGTCATGTTCACATCTTGCTATATAGGGTGCTTGCAATGAATTGGCAAAATTTTAGTAAACAACATAACACAAAAGTTAAATTTTGAAGTAAATGTGTTCATATATGTAAATACATAAACATAGTCATTTTTTAAAAATTGTTCAAAAAAGTCTCCATTTGCTACAATAATAGACTTGATTTGACTTAACTTTTCTTTATCCATGGACATCATTTTTCACTTTTAGCTCTAACAGCCTCTTTATTGGAATGAGGTTGTTTATTAACTTCTCTCTCACAAATGCTCCATATATAATAGTCTAAAGGATTTGCATCTGGTGAGCTAGGTGACCAGATTTCCTTTGACCAGAATTTGGGAACATAACACTGAGAAATTCTTGCACCTTTTTGACATCATCTTGTTGGAAGAGAAAATGATGTCCATTTGTGACTTGCTTCATCCATGGTACAACTACGTCTCTCAAAATGTCAAGGGAAACATCACCAGTAACCTTCAAGCCTTGTGGAAACAAATATGGGGTCATGATACCTCCTTCACTGCTGACAACACCTAACACCATCTCTGTAGCAGGAAGTTTTACTTTCATGACAATTGGGACTTCATTAAGATTCTCACAGAGCCACCTGTTGTTTTTTCTGTTGACTATTTGGTCCTGTTAAAAATTCTTTTCATCAGAGAAGAAAATTAGAGGGTTTTTCCTTTGGGATTTTTCAGTTTTGTTAGCAGTTTCCTTGCCTTTTCAAAGTGCCTTTCCTTAGTCTGCTGTGTCATAAACTGGCCTCTTCTAAAAACATATGATCTGTATCTGATATCTTCAGCAATAATCTTGTAAACCATTGCATCCAACATCTGCAGTTCCTTTGCTATGGAGTGCATTGACTTTCCTGGATCTTCACAGATGATCTCCTGGATTCTATGTACAATATCTGGACTTGTGCAATCCTTGTGTATATGTGTTTTCCTTGTTGGTGTGGTGACATAAGGATCAGCATCATATACCTTCTTCATGTTGTAAACTGCACGTAAAGGGATGTTCTTGAAGTCTGCAATTTTCTTAGCAGTTCATCCTGCATGCAGTCCAGAAACTATGGTTGCTCTAACATCATATTCCTTTGACATGACAATTGCTTTCAGAATTTAATACTTTATATCTGAAACAATGATGTTAAAACATAACCTTAGAAACATAGTTTTTCAAAATTAAAAAGCACATGAAATAAGGAGACGCAAAGTTATTGCCAGTGTATCGCACACACCCTGTATATTTTGACTGCTTGATTACTCATGGTTTTGTAGCTGATTAATTTGCTTCCATTTTAGTATTGACTTACTATGATTTTATGAATTCTCTTTGATACTTCATAATTATTTCCCCTTGGTGTGTGGAATTTTTATTCAAAGTTTTTTGTTTTATTTATTTTTTTCAGTGTGAAAACAAAGTAAATTTTATGGGCTGATGTCTAAGGTAGTTAAAAATAGCTTGACATTAAAGTGTAAAAGTTATAACTATATATCCATCATGAGATTTTTATAATAATCAGATTAAATTGTTTGAAATTTCACTTATGAAACAGTTGTTTTTGTTGAGAATTTCAATAAGAAATTTTTGGCCTTCTAGAATATTTTGTTAGAGTCACATGACAATTGAAATTACTTTATACTATGATTATTGGCTCTCTGAAACTTTTCTTCAATTGGAGAAATTTCTTTTTAAGATTTTATTTATTATTTATAGAGAGAAGGGTAGGGAGGGAGGAGGAAAGGAAGAGAAACATCAATGTATGGTTGCCTTTCACCTGCCTCCATCTGTGGAGCTGGCTGGAGACCTGGCTTGCATCCTGGTTTTGTTGCCCTGACTGGGAATCAGACTAGCAACCTTTGGGTTTGTGGGCTAGCGCCAATCCACTGAGCCATCCAGGGCTGGGGAAAATTTTTTTATCAGCTAAATCTGTGATCAGATTTTGAACAGTTTTATTATAAATTCTAGTATTGTTTTTAAATGTTAAAAAACATAAAAGAAGAAAAGACTGGTACTAAGTACTTCACAAGTTGGAGGACATGGTACTGTTGGTTGTAGTGCTTTTGTGCTGTGAATCAGAGTTTTATTTTTAAGAGTGCCTTTGTTTTCAAATTCAAATTCAAAACAATAAAATATAGAGGAATCTGGTATATCTATCAGCTTATTGGTATGATTTTAATATACTGCTTTCAACTTGAAAATTATGTTAATCCTTTGCATTATTAGTGTTGATTTGATTTAAGTTATATTAAATCAGACATCTCTTTGAATGCTCTAAAGATTTAAGGCTTTGTAGCATACAAAAACCTGTTCTTTGAAGACTTTGTGAAAACAAATTGAGACATATATGTGTATATATGTGTGTGTGTGTGTGTGTGTGTGTGTGTGTGTATTTTTGGTATCATCCAAAATGAATCTTTTTTTAAGGATTTTAGTTATTATTTTTCAGAGAGAGGGGAAGGGAGAGAGGGAGAGAAACATCAATGTATGCTTGCCTTTCACCTGCCTCCAGCTACAGATCTGGCTGGAGACCTGGCTTGCAACCTGGTTATGTGCCCTGACTGGGAATCAAATCAGCGACCTTTGGGTTTGCAGGCTTATCTACTGTGCCACCAGCCAGGACCAAAATGAATTTTTGTATCCCTAAGTGGTTTTTGCTTGTGTAACTAACCAAAGACCATTTCAAAAATTTAATCCATTTTATGTTATTTTAAAAGCAGAAATGTGTTATGTGTAAGTGTGAGATGACAAGCTAGTATATTGAAATAAAATGGGCAATGATAGAATGTTATACCTGTAAGAAGGTTAGAATTGTCATACCATAATGCTAATAATGTTAGAGACTCGAAAGGTTTTCTGAAGGTGCTATTTTGGGGAGCATCATTTTTGGGGAAGTGGACTAATACATTTTCAGAATTTAGTCCCTCAACATGTTAGTGCTTTGACTTTTTCAGCTCCATACAGTTTATTAATTTAATATAATTTTGAAAACACTAAAACTAAGAAAATTTCAGATAAAATTAATTGAACTTACTATACCTCTTCCTTTTGTTTTATAGAACCAACCACTGAAACTATTTCACCTAAAAAACTGGAAGAATCTTTTTATAATAACAGCTATAATCCCTTCAAAGAGGTACAGACTCCACAGTATTTAAACCCATTTGATGAGCCAGAAACCTTTGTAACTACAAAGGATTCTCCTCTTCAGTCTACAAAAAGAAAAAATATAAGACCTGTGGACATGAGCAAGTATCTCTACGCTGATAGTTCTAAAACTGAAGGAGAGGAGTTGGATGAGTAAGTACCTTTCATTTTGTTATTATTGTAGGTCAGTCTTTTATATTAACAGGGATTCTTCTGTAATACACCTTTAGATAGTAAAATGAGGTTTGTTGTAATGTTAACTATATAGTTTACAAGTTAGTATCTATCTCATTACCATCTGAATTTTTATCATCTTGACCAGTCTCCTGAGGAAATACATTCCTGGAATTTCTGGTTAGAATATCTGTTGTCTTCCCATAGGAACTATGTTATAAATGGCATTTGGGTATTTTTACTTTGGTTACTGTATGCATTATACTTGTTATGTTAAGGGTCTATTGTGGGAACCCAATAATCATTTATGATATTGATTTGATGAGAAGATACGTTCAAATGCCAAACAATGATATAACATTTATAAATTAGGAATTGTCATTTGTGTTATTATTCTTATCCAAATGAGAGGTAGTGACTTGTTTTCTGTTATTCTGGAATTGCATTTCCGAACCTTTCCCATTTTACAAGTTGATAATCTTACATGTGCTGCCTGCTTCCATGGGTACAGCTAGGTTTTAAAACCTTCTAACCTTCTATAAGCATGTAGAACTACATCATAATACTCTAATTTCAAAACCAAGTTGGGATTTCAATACTAATTAATTACTACGCATTGATTGAAAAAGTAGGCTCAACTATTGCTCTAAAGTTATATTTGTTTTCTTTTAAATAGCAATATGTGATCAAAATAAAATTTCATATGGGTGGTGTAAGGTGCTGAGTAATAACCATACACCTAAAGCATTTAAATATCAATGCAAACCTTAAGTACAACCTTTCAGTCATTTCAAGATGCCTGGGTATTATGCAATACACACACACCCAGCTGTCTCCTATTAAATTAAAGAGGCAGCTAATGTTTGCTTACACTTTCAAATACCTTAATAAAAACTAATATCAGTGTTGACTGGGAGTTTCGTTTTGACTATTCTTTTTTTTCCACATGAAAGTCACAGTCTTTACAAATTTCCCATGAATTAAGAACATACTAAATGGTTCAATCATCTGAGGTTGCCAGAGAGAGCTGAAAAACACTACAGCTGTTTTATTTGATAGGAATATACACACAAATTCCAAAGATTGATCATCAGCTAATGTGATAATCCAGGAAAAACTGTATTAATTCCTTATTTATATTTCTCATCTTTTCCTCCAAAAATGTTTGCAAGTACAACTTCAGTAATAGAAATATTCCAAAATTTGTTAACTACAATAATAAACCTTTGTATGACCTTTCAAATCAAGTAAAAAACTGCTTATGACTCATTGTTTTTCACCAAACCCTTACTATTGCCTCTGACATAAAACTATCACAAATAAATAGCACCAAGTCTTTTGATGTGTAAAATAATTTTTAGAACCTGAGCATACGTACCCATCAGCACCAGGAGAAAGTCTAATATACCCTGCAGTGCTTTTGGCATATGTCATTTACACTTAGTAACCACAAGACCTCAGTGTTCTCATGTTTGGGGGTTAATTCAGCCATACCAGTTTATTTAGCAAAAATGAAAACTGGTAAAGTAATAACATTATTTTCAAAACATATACGAAGTGACTTGAGGTTCAGCATGAATCATTTCTAGTATTGTGTGTCAGTTCTCAAGGAAAATTGTCATTGAGTTTTATGAGGTGCTACGTGCTTATTTTACTAAATTTGGATTGTTTTCCAAAGAAACAGAAATTTTCAAAGTGACAGGAAAAGACTATGAGTTTTCCTATATACCCTTGCTTCATTCATACTTTATTATTTTTTCAGTGTATTTATTAATCCTATTTCTAATCAACTTACAGTGTTCCGTTCTATAATTGTTTTCCTGGGTGAATTATGTCCAATTTTCTACTTATTATCTCATGAATTTATAGTTCATAATGAGTTTTAATTATATAACTAATCTATTAATTATACAGTAAAAGGATAAAAATAATTCTTTTTTATTTAGAGTGATGTCAGAAGCCTTGAAATAAATTATTCAAATGCTAGGTGATCAACAGAATGTGAAAATTATGTTAATTTCTTAAATAATTTTTACTAAAACATTTAAAAAATATTTTTAAATGCACCAATCAGCAACTATATAATTTGTTATTATAGAGAAGAGAGAAGTTTCACAATCATATACATATTATTACTCACTTTTTTAATACTTTTATTGAGATATAAGTTACATAACATAAAATTCCACCTTTCAAGTTTATATACTTCACTGGTTTTTAGTTTATTCACAGTGATATGCAATCATCACAACTATCTTATTCCAGAACATTTTTATTACCCCCCACAAAGGAATTCCATACGTATTAGTAGTTATTCCCAATCCTCTCTTCCCCCATCTCCTGAAAACAACTAATGTACTTTCTTTCCATATGGATTTGAGTATTCTGGATACTCCATATAAATTGAAACTTATCCTGTGTATTCTTCAAGAGTAGGAAATTCAGTTTTAGTCAGGAATCTCTGATCTACGAGGGGGATCACTCAAAGCCCTTAGGAGTAAAAGATTCTTGTCCTTATTCTGAATTAGTACTTAATTAGTGGTGCTGCTTAGCACGCCGTTCTTTTAACAGGTTGATTATAAGTGTGTAGAGATACTGATATGCTTAGTCCTCCTAGTGGTCATGTTCCGAGGTAGCTGGAGTGAGTCCCTGGTAACTCCATTTTCCAGCAGTCTCCTATGCTTCCTCTAGGCATGCAAATTTTATTATTCATTCTATGTCATAATTAAAACAGATTGAGAAACCTAGCTCTAATTGTTTCAAGAAAATGTATATTTTGATATTTCTAGTAATACGAGCCTCAGGAACCAACTTTAGAAATAGATCTGAGCTTCTTTTCTACTGTGTTTTCCTTCTCTGTACAAAGAATATCAACATTCAAGTAGTTAAAGGGAGACCTTCTAAGTGGTTAGAAGCAGGCAAAGAGACATGAATAAAAAGGACAATATTTAGATACCTTTGTGTATGTACCAGGTGTTTTATACAAGTTGCATGCCACTGAGTATTATAAATACAGTTAGAATTGCTTGTTTTAAGGAATTCTGTTGTTTTCTAAGCACAAATGCTTTTGTAGAAAAAATAAATCTTCTGACACGTAAGTTAATACATGTAAAATACTTAAAAAACAGTACCTAATTAAATATTAATAGTGTTATTGGCAAACCCTCCATTCTAAACTGGTTGTGATAACTTTTTACCTGTTTTCAGAGAAGATGTTCAGCTTTCTCTAAACACCTAGTTCTTTTAACATTGTACCTTGCTTAGATTTCTCCAAGTTCTACAGTAGGTGGTAATCATGGGATATAAATACTTCAAGTATATCTTGGTCAATAGGCAAGAATATTTTGGTCAAAAAAGCTAATATTCCAATATATATCTATAGATCTACTTGCTGTTCACTTTCTCTTGAATGAATAGACAGAAGAAGAAGAAAAGGGAATGGATTTCTATGTAGATGCCAATTTAATTAACTCCAGCTACCCTGAGCAGAGAGTTGAGAGAGATTCTGAGGCTGTACTCCAGCTCAGTGGCGAGGAGTCATTTGATTCTAACTGTTGCCATGAGTATAGAGGGAGAGTGACATCACAAGTATGATGTGTTTCCTTCTCTGATTCGGATATACTTGATAACTGAAGTCTCATTTGACTATAGATATACATTCTTAGTCAGAGACATAGATAATTGGTTTTGGTTCTGAGTCTGGTATAATTGTAGTTCAAATAACATGCACAGTTGAAACACGGGGCTATTACCTACACAGGCCTTATGTGACTTAGATGGAATTCCCTTGGTGTAATCCAAGGGAATGTGTTTGGGTAGCCTGGTGCTGAGATTTGTCGACTCAAATTCTGTCATTACTATGCACACAGGATATTAGACTCTAGAGAACTAACTAGTTTTGAAAAAAAATGCAACAAACTAAAAAGTAAGACACAGAATAACAGTTTATTTAGTGTAATAAGAAGGAAACTTGTACACACCAGATGCTTGTTGTTTATGAATAACTAATGAGGAAAAATGCCCATCTACTCATAAAGGGAGCTAACAAGGAACATTATCTACCTGGCCTAGACTCCAGGAAGAGGGAAAAAACATCTTTCCTGAGAAGTTATAAACTCAGGACCACCCTAATGTGGATTTGACATACTGACAGGATTGTCTAGGAACCTCCAAACCAAGAAAATAACATATAAAATCCCTTCTGAAGTACTTGGCAAATTCAAGTACTTCAATACATAAAACACTCTGAAGAGAGGCACTCCCAGCTCAGATTACAAAGTATTTCCTCAGATTTATCTCCAAATTTACAATCTGTAAATGCAAGTACTTCAATACATAAAACACTCTGAAGAGAGGCACTCCCAGCTCAAATTACAAAGTATTTCCTGAGATTTATCTCTGAATTTACAATCTAGAATTACAAAACACACAAGGAAACAGTTTTATTAAGAGAAAGAAAAGGAAATACCAGAATTATATATGTAAGAATTTCAAATCATAAATTTATCAGAGACATAAGTGTTTAAATGATTCATGACTGAAATCTCCATATGAAGAAACATACTTATTGAAATTAAAAAATCATTATATTAGACATAGATAAAGAGAGAAAAAGTTAACTGGATTATAGATGTAAGGAAATTATCTAGAATGTAGCACTGGAGGAACAACAAAATTTATAAAAATATGAAGAAGAGAGAGTTCAGTATACATTTAATAAGATTTTGAAAGAAGAGAATAGAGAAAGTAAAGAGGCTGTCAAAGATAATGGTTGATAATTTTTCATAAATAGTGGAACATGAATCTTCAGACTCAAGAAATACAAAGTCTCTAAAAGTATAAAAAATTTTAAAACCCCATACCTAGATATTAGATAATAAAATTTCTCAAAACCAGAAAAAGAAGATTTTAACAGCAACCCTAGATAAAAGATGATTTAACAAAAGAACAATAATAGGCTGACAGGGGCTAATGTCTTCAGAATGTTGAGATGATTTAAATGACAATTAGAATTCTATAACCAGTTAAATTATCATTAAGTTTATCATTTCAAGCTGAAATAAAGATATTTTTAATTCTCAGGAACATTAGCTAATACTAGTAGAACCTGAGAAGAGAATTTAACACCAAGGAAGGGATGAAATGCAAGGAAAAAAAGTGTTTTGTGTGGGAGTATAAAAAAAACAAGTCAGTATTTTCACACTAATTTTTTTTCTTTGGGTGTGGAGAATATATAGGATTTACTAATATTAAAAACATTTTTGAGAATGGCAGTGACTAGAGGGGAGGGGTGAAGGGAGAACAGGAACAGAGGGGATGGTGCAGGGGAGAGCAATGGGGGAAAAAAATGAAACAATTATAATACAACAATAATATATCAATAAATTAACTAAGACATTTTGGGGAGGGTCTAGATATAATGAACTGACTTGACCTAGAGTTAAAGTTTCAAAAATACTTTTTAAAAGGGAAGCATTTTATTGTTAATGATCAATAAAACATAAGATTAACGGTGGTTTTTTCCAAATTATAGGTTATCAGTGGTTTGGTTTTTCCCTTGTTATCAATATTTTCTAGTTCTATAAATGAGTATTTTATTATTTTAGTTAGATATAAACAATTTTTAAAGAGACTTAATTTAACAGTAATTCTTTCATTTAGGTCAAATCCTTTTTATGAACCTAAACCAACTTCTCCTCAAAATAATTTGATAAATCCACCTCAAGAACTGGAACCTGAAAAGAGAGTGAAAAGAAGAGCCCCAGCCCCACCAGTCATCTCACCAAAAACAGGAGTAACTGATAACACAGTTGTTTCTGCAGGAAGAGATCTCTCTACTTCCCCTAAGGTAGTAGTTTTCTCTCAGTAAAACGCATTGATGTTTGCTCCCCTGCCCCCCGTGCAATTTAATTCAAATTAAGAAAAGTCATTAATAACTGTTCTTGATGATTAAAATGCAAGAGTCCATTATACTGGAACATTGTATATATATACATGTGGCAAACTGTATATATTATGCAACCTGGATTGGATAGTTTGAGTTAAGATTTGTTTTTTAAATGCTATTTTGAAATCAGAGGAAGAGAGGCATTATAATTATATGGTTGATGATTTAAACAAAAGTTATACTAACTAGGTGTAAAGGACAATTTACATGGATAAGAGAAAGAAGGAACAGAAGTAATCCTTTGAGAAATGTCCTGGAAAGATTAAGGTTTAGTGCAAAGAAATGCTTTGTTGAAGAATTTCAATATTGTTATTTTGATTTATGTCAATTTATAATTTAGCCTTATTGTCACAATTTAATTTTTACAAATTTTAATTCATCGTAACTGGAAAAGGTAAAATACAGTGTGGGAATACGATCTGAATCTTTAAAATAGTTTTGTTGCAAATAGTATGCTATATTCCATGTGTAAGGTAGAAGAAGTATTTGATTTGGTGAGTTTTTTTGTTTTTTTTTTAGGTAAGTAACTCATGGATATTTTGTTGTTGTTACCATGTTACTTTACATAATTCTTACAGGTAGATGAGGGGAAACTAAGATGAACTTTAATTCAGGGGGATTAATAAAAATCACAGGTCTCCCAGCTAGTAGAGGCAGGATTGCAACAGGATTAGTTGTATGATGATACGTGGACCCTATTCTGTCTTAGGTGCTTGGGCTGCTGTTTTTCTTCAGGGCATGGAGGTGCGGTAGTTTTCTGTTGAATTTTTCAATTCATTCTGTGGCTTTCGTTAAATGCAAGAGTTCCGAAATAGCTTGTTTGCCTGTATTTTCATAGCGGGAGATTGAGTTCACTGAGGTCTTAACTTGGCTCTCCCAGAAGTCAGTCTCTAGGTGTTTTTTTCTTATCAGGTATATTTTAATCCTGTGATGTTAGAGGGAGAAGCTAGAACTAAATTCTATTGGCTAGGAAAAGGGGGAATGTGAGGGAATGCCTGAAATTTAAAGCAAAGGAAGGAGATGGCCAATTCCAGTACCCAAGACAAGAGAAAAAGACAGTAGCAGGCTCTAGTCAGAGTCAAGACGCTACTTAGGTCCTTTACCTGTTCTAATCCTCAAGAAATCAGCAGTATATCCTCAAAATCTCTGTACTGCATTGCCTGCTTCCTGACCCATCCTTTTCTATCGTCCATCAGGAGTCGGAAGCTAATCAAGAAATCCTAATATCTTTGTAGGGAAGCAGAAAGAAACTTAATAGTGCCCATTGTGTGCCAGGCAATATTTTATTACCTCATTTGATCCCTAGAACTATCTGAGAAATACATACCATTATCTCCTTTTTATATATGAGAAACTGAATCTTAGTTAAATAACTTGCTCAGAGTAGTAAAACTAATAGTGACAGTGCCAGGATTAAAGTTCAAGTCTTTTGAGTCTAAAACCTGTACCAAAACCCACTGTGCCAGTCTACCTCTAGAGAGGTATGTTCAGTTCCAAGTTGGAACTCTTTTTTCCATAGAAATATTATTTGTGGTAATTAAGTTCTGTTGTAGTGAAGTGTTACATGACTAGTTTTTACATTACTTTGAGGATACTGTTCCATTGCAGAAGCTAGATTATAGAATAAATGTCTATAGGAAAAGCTGAGCATTTATATCATGCTTCTCTTGGAAGATGCATCATTATGCTCAGACAGATAGTAGAAGTGTAATCATTCATATCCCAGTAACCTGCTGATCTGATAGGTAGTTTAGATAACAACTACATGAAAGGTAACTAAAGAAACTTAAATTTTAAAAAGATTAATGATATGTTACTAAGTGAAAAAGTACATAACGGAATAACAGAATAACTTCTGTATGTGTGAAGTGTTATTTAAAAAGCTTTATTCGCACATACACATACACATAGACATACACACATACATTATGGAAGGAATTACAACTTAATAGTGTTCCCTTTGAGGAGAATGATCTTGGTTGAATGGAGTTATGCACAAGATTGAGGAAAGCATTGCTTTTCCTTTTTTTTAACCTTCATATTGTTTGAATATTCACACCTTGCATCTTTTACTTCTTTTTCTGTTTGTTATACTAATAGAGGTTTTGGAGTAATGAGATCATGCTTTTCTTTGTTTTTATTATTGTTACTGCCTTTTAGATAAAATACTAGGTAGCATTTCCTTTAACAGTTTTTACCTTTCATGAGAGGAAGTCACTCTTAAGTTTGATCAAGGATATGAAACCCTCTGTTACTGGTCTGGGGTTTCATGAGGTGCCATGGTGTTTAGCACTGGAGATGAGGTATGGAGGCCCAGCAGCAGGGCACTAGACTCCCTGTTCCATTTTCACATCACAAATCCATATTCATTTATTTTACGTTGTAATTCATGGAAGATTTCATTTGGGAAAAAAATGGACTATTGCCAAACTAAAAAAATGAAAAAGAAATCGGAAACCACTAACTACACAATTATGCATGAGATAAGGAAGATTAAAATCAGTGGCATACTGACAGTTATAAAAATGATAAACGGGAGGTGAGAAAGCACAGTAATATGAGGCTTATTCATCATTGAAATATATATATATATATATATATATATATATATATCTCTGTTGTGGCGTGTGTGTGTGTGTGTGTGTGTGTGTGTGTATGTATGCATATATTGCCACTGTAGACAGGAATATATTCCTGAAGACTTTGTGGTATTAAAATATTGTGAAATAATTGACCATTTTGGCAACCTTAAGTCAACATGAAAGAATCTTCCTATTTTTTTTTTAATATATTTTTTAAAGATTTTATTTATTACTTTTTAGAGAGAGGGGAAGGGAGAGAGGCAGAGAGGAAGGGAGATATCGACATATGGTTGCCTTTCACCTGCCTCCAGCTACGACCCTGGCTGGAGACCTGGCTTGCAAACTGGTTATGTGCCCCGAGTGGGAATTGAACCAGCGACCTTTGGGTTTACAGGCCACCGCCTTACCCACTGTGCCACTATATTTTGTATATAGTTTTCTATTTAGGAAAATAGGAAAGTATGCTTTTCCTCAAAACATTTTTATTAAAATTAATAGTTTTAATGCCTAAAAGGGTATATTTCCTAGCCAATTATTTTCCTTATTTGTACATTAAAAAGGATACAATAGTTCAAATAAGTTTTTAGCCCTGGCTAGGGGGCTCAGGTGGTTGGAGCATCGATCCCATATAACAAAAGGTTTGTGGGTTTGATTCCTGGTCAGAGTACATACATAGGTTACAGGTTTAATCCCCAGTTGGGGCACATACAAAAGGCAACCAATCAGTGTTTCTCACTCTAAAATCAATAAACATATCCTCATGTGAGGCTTAAAAATAAAAAAACAAAAGTTTTGAAAACAATCAGGCTCAAATTTTAGTCAAATTATAAAAGTGTATTTACGCCACAGTTGCTTTGTATGACAGAGTGCTAAATTGTACTGAATGACAACTGCTTACAGAGGCTCAAGAGCATTCACTGTCATAAAATGACAAGTGCTCAGCCAGATGATTAATTTCCTCACCTGTCACCTAAAACTACTTATTTTTAAGAAAATTTATGAAAAACAACTAGGACCAGAATTTAAAGTGATAGTAAGTTTGTCCTTATATTGCAAATAAAATTCAAACTACCCCCTCAAAGATAGCTAGCTAAGAACCCCTCAATATCATAAATATATATAGTCCACTTTAGATAATTGATTTATGCATTTTTAAAATGATAAAACCATAATACTTTAAAGATTTTACATTTTGGGGGTAAATACCCAGAAGAGAGGTTGCCAGGTTTGAGATCTTACTAATCACCTGAGTCTTTGGTTAATAGAAATTAGGATTATCTGTGGGCTATAGGAAGCCCCAAATGACAGTTTAAGTAAAAGATAAAATTATTTCGGTCTTTGGAAATGTTAAAAGTCCAGTGCTGATATACTGTAGCCTCACAGAGTTATCAGGGACCCAGTCTCCTATTTTGCTGGCCCACCATCCTCAGCATAAACTTTTACTTTTTGGCTGTGGCTTGAACCACAGCCAATCTGCCCATTTCAATCAACAAGAAAAAAGAACAAAAAACAGTTACACCTATTTCTAACAAGAAAGACTAGAAAATGAATCTTTATTCTGGGCAATTATATTGTCCAGCTAAAAGTCTAGAGTTCTGTTACTCAGACTGAGTAACAGAGAGGAGGGAAATTAGGGAACTGGGTGAAAAAGGTGAAGGGATTAGGACGTACACGTTACCAGTTGTGAAAATAGCCACGGGGCTATAAAGTACAGCGTAGGAAATACAGTGGGTGATGTTATGATAACGGTGTGTGGTATGAATACTAAATTTATCAGGGTGGTCACTTTATAAGTTACATTTAATCACTATGTGTATGCCTGAAACTATAATAATATCTATAATAATATTGTATATAACTGTAATTGGAAAACATTTTTAATGAGAATTTTAATTGCTTTTGTATACAGAAAGCTCAACATTGTACACTTAGCCTAGTTTGCTGGCCAGTTGTTTAGCCTTTGTCTTTTCCAGCTTGGCAATGTGAGTCACTGACTTTGGACCTGGGACATTGCCTCCCTAACAGCACTGGATTTCATCTTACCTGTCATTGTAATTGGTCCAGATAGCTCCCACCAGCTTAGCTGGAACTTCTGTATCTTCCAAGTTAAACTTGTTTGTGTGAAGGTGACAGTGGTGCCGTGCAGGTTTTCCTATGGACTAGATGTCCCCAACCTGGCCTTCTCTTGATGATGCAGTAGGGAACCCCAATCTTACTGCACAGGGCAGGCAGGAGGACAGCCAGTTCAGTGGGATCCATGGCATATGCAGTCACTACAGCTGAGCCTTCTTGCTCTGCACCAAGGTGGATAAAGTGTTAATTCCTACTTGGTGTACAGGTGGCCTTTTGGTAGGGACGTCCTCTTTGTATGGTTTTTTTCTCAGCCCAGACAACATAATCTGCTTCTGCTTCTGCTCTTGCTTTGTCTCTGGTCTTTACTTGTGAGCTATCTTAAACAGCTGAAGAGCTGTTTGGTGGTCTAAGGCCTGAGTGAGTTGGTTAATTCATGGAGACACTTTCAGGTACTTATAAAGACTATTATTTGCCACTGCAGCCAAATGTAGCAGGGCCAATTGATAAAGGTCAGTAAGGTCCCTTTTTGGGTTAGATGCCCTGTCCAATGGCAAAATTCTTGGGCCTTTTCTCAAACAGGATTTATCACCTTCTTGGCCTTTCTCCTTATAGCAGAGACCAGTATTACCTCCTTCCCCTTAGTCTTTCCTTTCTGTATCTGGGGCAGCAGGAGGAGAGTGTGCGAAAATATTTAGTAAAATAAAATAAATGAAACAAAAACAAGTAGTTACAAAATAATTATCTGAATCAAAATATTAATCATCGGTGAATCAAGATAAAGTCTATGGGCTCCTATTGCACTATGTTTACAATTTATGTGTAGGTTTGAATTTTTTTCATAAAAGATGGTAACAAGTAATCATTTGAGAATAGGAAAGAGCTCTTGGATATGGAAAAATAGAATTTTCAAGGTTAAATTTTTTGAACACTTAAGAGAATATTGCAGAACATCAAGTTAGTGAATTAGAGGACAAACTTGAAGAATTCTTTGTAGAATTTAAGGCAAAAAGTGAAGAAATTAAAAGTAAAGGAAGGAAAAATGAGAAGGATAGAATTAGGAAATTTGATGTGTTATATTGGGGGGGTGGAGATGGGAATAAATGAGGAAAATACTTTATCAGAGAAAGAGAAGAGAATTTATGTGAGCTGAAGAAAGACTTGACTATTTTTTTTTTAATTTATTCATTATTTTCAGAAAGAAGAGCAGGGAGGAAGGAAGAAAGGGAGAGGAACATCAGTGTATGGTTGCCTTTCACCTGCCTCCAGCTGAGGACCTGACTGGAGACCTGGCCGGCAACCTGGTTATGTGCCCTTACTGTGGAATCAAACCAGCGACCTTTGGGTTCACAGACCGGCACTAATCCACTGAGCCACCAGCCAGGGCTAAGATGACTCTTTAGAGGAAAAGGGCTTATGGGTATCAAGCAGGATGAATGGAATAAGATACAAACCTAAACATATCCTGATAATACTGTTGATTTTCAAAGGCAGGTTACCTACAAAGGAAAGATTTTTACCATGAGGTGCTTGTGTAACATTAAATGCTGGAGATAGTAGAGCTGTTCACATAATTAAAAAAGAATCAATATCTGCAAAAGAATCGAAAAACATCAAATATGTAAAATAAATCATGACTTTGTTATATTAATACCCAAATAGTTGCTTTTGGAGATTGCCAGAGCACCAACTCATATTGTATAAATTGTTAAGTGGAAGAAGAGTCAGTATTTATCCTGACTTTCCTTATTGAGCTGTATTCCAAGATAATTAAATAGCTGATGAGGGAAAGTTCTTCCCACAGAATAATTTTAGATACGAAATGCAGAAGAAATAATATTATTAGAAAACTCACTGTCTTATAATCTCTAATGAAATAATGGATCTAGCAACAAGCAGCATGGCATCTGGAGCCATTAGAGGAAAGGTCTTAGAATATAAATGAGTAGATCCAGCTGACAGTACTCAACTGTAGTGGTCAGCCTTAATATCTTAAAGAATAAGACAACCAGTGCTGGCTGGTAGCTCAGTGGAATGGCGCCAGCCTGTGAACCCAAAGGTCATTGGTTCAATTTCCAGGCCAGGGCACGTAACCAGGTTGCAGGCCAGGTCTCCAGCCAGGTCTGTAGCTGGAGGCAGGTGAAAGGCAACCATACATTGATGTTTCTCTCCCTTTCTTCCTCCTCCCTGCCCTTCTCTCTAAAAAAAAATTAATAAAAAAAAAAATTTTTTTTAAAGAAAAGGAAAAAAAAGAATAAGGCAATCAGTCATTTTGTACCTCCTGATGTATGGAAGTAGGTAGAACTGCCTATAAAGTATTCTTGTCCAAGAATTAAACTTAGGTTTGTCTAGTCAAGTCACTGGTTGTAATAACTACCAGTTTAGAAGAAACTTGCGGGTTAGAGGAATAAATGACACCATGAAGATGTAGTCAACCAAAACAGAATGTAGGAAATCCTGCAGGACAAGTGACTCAATTCACTTAACAAATGAATAGCTTGGCAAAACAGGAGGAGAGAAGGAAAAATGATAGATTTAAAATATATACTAGATTATTTACTGTTGAAATACAGGATTCTGGGGTTTGCTTTAAAATATTGTATGAGAAAAACAAGTGTGTGTTGGGATAGTATTTGGAGGGAATGATGAAACAAATTTGGAAAAAAGGTTAATAACTTGAAGCTAGTGGTTATAAGGGGGGGGTTCATTAGAATATTTGCTTTACTATTGAAATTTTTCATGATAAACAGTTAAAAAACAAAAAGACCTGAAGGATTGATTAGATGTAATATAATTATAATTCTAAGACTTTGAGAAGGAAATGAAAGAACCAAGATTATATTTGAAGAAATAGTATTTGAGAATTTTTCAAGACTGATGAAAGATAGTCTGCTGATTCAAGAAGGCTTACAAATCCCAATCAGGATAAAAGAACTCCAAAGCCAAAAGAGACCTCATAGTGAAACTTCAGAATATTATTGATCAACTAATAGGTGAGAGAGAGAGAGAGAGAGAGAGAGAGAGAGAGAGAGGTTTTTAGTAAGCCCAAGTGTGGAGGAAAATACCTTCACAGGAACATGATTCCTCAATAGCATCAATAGAATCCAAAGTCATTTGATATTATCATGTACATAATGAAAGAAAATAAATGCCAATCTAGAATTGTATGTCCAGTGAAAATATCTTTTAAGAGTTAGGACAAAAATAAGCATGTTTCTAGATAGCTAAGTTTGATACCACTAAAACATAAAACGGGCAGGAGAAAATATTCATTAGAAGATCAAGAATTCACGAACTATCATACAATGGCAACTATGTGGATAAATTTCAACATAAACTGACAGTATAAAACACTCTCATTGATGGGCTGAAATGAAAGAATTAAAATATGTGGCAATAGTATATAAGCTGGAAATGAGGATAAATGCACGAGTGTTTTCAAAGGTCCTTATATTACTGAGAAGGTTAAAAATACTAGGCTCTGGCTGGTGGCACAGTGGATAAGGTGCTGACCTGCGAACCCAAAGGTTACTGGTTCAATTCCCCAGCCAGGGCACATAACCAGGTTGCAAGCCAGGACTCCAGCCAGATCTGCAGCTGGAGGCAGGTGAAAAGCAACCATACATTGATGTCTCTCTGCCTTTCTCCCTTCCCCTCTCTCTGGAAATAATAAATAAAATCTTTAAAAATATATACTGATTGACTGCTCTTTAGACATCGATTAGTTATGTGTGTTGTAATTTTTAGGGCAACTACTGAAAGGATAGAAGCATGGTCTGTATAACTTCCAAACTAGAAAGGAGAATAGAGGGGAGCTTTTTAGAAATAATAATTCAGTAAAAGGAGGTAAATTCAGTAAACAGAGAGAAAAATAGATACAGAGCAACTGGAACAAATAGAAATAATAATTTGGTAGACAAACTCAGATTGTTAGTAATTAAATAAAAATGGGTTAAATGCTACAGTTAAAAACAAAGATTATCTGTGGGTTGAAAAAAAATTATACATATCTAAAAAATAGATATCTGAAAGGTTGGAATTAAAAGACTGAAAAAAGATTTACAGGGAATCCCCATTTAACACAGCATTTCTGTAACACAATTTTGCTCTAACCCAGTTCGAAAATGGGGGGAACCCTTATACAACATGGCATTCTAGAACACATTTGCACTCTAACACGGTTTGAGAGTTAGAGAAATCCCCGAATAACATGGAGCGTAATAAGAGCTTTTAAGAACAAAAAATATCTCATTCAAAATTAGGAAAGTCTCTGAATATGGAATGTAATAAGAGCTTTTAAGAACAAAAGATACTTCATTCTAAATTAATGAAATTTACAAAGATCTCTCAGCTAAAAGCAAGCAATTAAAAATAACATTTTTTGGAAAGTACAGGGTAGAAGTCAAGATAATGCTGAAGAAAGTTCAGAGGGTGAAGATTTCTTAGCAAAAAGAAAATGCCCTCGGTGAATGGTGCTTAATAGTATGACGAAGAAAACTTTATTTAATACATATTAATATGTTACACTTTGGTGAAAATTGCTTTAATAAAGATATTTCTCTTAATTATAAAAATATATTAGTATATTTTTTAAACTTTTGAAACTTAACTCCCTTTTTTGTACTAGTTCTTTGTTTCATGTAACACGGGCTCCCATAGCACAGCAATTTTTTAGGAACCTAACACCGTGTTATACAGGGGTTACTTATACCATGAAAGCAAACAAAAGAAAGTCAGTATAGCCACATTCATATCAAATATAATAGATTTTAAGGCTAAAAGTATTACTAAATGTAAAGCTAACTATCACATCATGATAGAAGGTTCAGTTCACCAGGAAGATACAACTTTTTAATTACATCCACCTAATAACATATTCTCAAAATATACAAAGCTAACTTTGAAAGAACTACAAGGAGAAACAGATAATTCATATTATAGTGAGCAATTATAGCTCATCTCTCTATAGAATTGATTAAATAAGCAGATTTAAAAAATCAGTAAGATTTAAAGACTCAATTAACAATTTTCACCCCTTGAAATACTATACCATGCAACTGCAGAAATCATACACACAAAGAGCAACTATGTCTAAGGCTCTAAAGTAAGGTTTCAATAAACTTCAGAGGGTTGACATAATGTTTTCTGCCCATCGTGCAATTAATCTAGAAATCAATAACAAAACAATAACTAGAGTAAATATGTACTTGAAAATTAATATATGTACTTAATGTGTAGGTCAAAGAAGCAAACATAAACAGAAAATAAACATAAATCAAATGAACAATTATTGTTTTACAACTTTTGTTGGTGAGTAAGATATTTACAATCAGGTTGAACTCCTGTGATCATTTCTATGAAGGTTTTATGTTTATTTAAACTTTTTGCTTGGCACTGTCTTTTAACATAAGTCTCAACTTGAAAGGTTTGAAGAACCAGCCTGACATGCTTGAACTTGGAGAAGAGCCTCAAAAACAATCACAGTACAGTTGAGTTAATGGAGCAACTAGATACCGTAAAATAACTTAATATTCTTTTTACTTTCTGTTTCCATGACATTAAAGCAAGAAGTTAGGACATATTTTCAGTGGTAATAGGTATTCTTTAACTGGCTTATGTACAGGAGGGCAAACTACTGTAGGACATGTAAACTCATTAATACCTGGATTAAGGGTTGTAATCTAAGGATTAATATATACACTGTATATTATATTGGCACTGTTGATGCTATTATCATTAAGGGTGTGTGAGCATTTTCTTTGTAGACCTAAATGTATTTAGATCATTTCATTAGCTTTTAACTTTATAACTCAGGAATTCTTTTGTATTTAAAAAAAAAAAAACTTAATAGCATAGTGCTGCAAAAAGAGGCTCATGAAACTAGATGAAACCCCTTTAATAGTGATTTTGTTGAAAAGCAAAACTAATCATTGAAAAATGTATTGTGAATAAATTAATTCTTTGGGAATGTAAACCTTGTAGTATTATTTTATTTTATTTCTTACTCATTTTTAGAGAGAGGGGTAGAGAGAGAGGCAGAGAGAGAGACAGAGACAGAGACAGAGAGAGACAGAGAGAGAAGAGAGAGAGACATCAATGTATGGTTGCCTTTCACCTGCCTCTAGTTGTGATCTGGCTGGAGACCTGGCTTACAACCTGGTTATGTGCCCTGGCTGTGGAATTGAACCAGTGACCTTTGTAGTAGAGTATTATTTTATAATAAAATACCACAGTCTGGGACTATACTTAGAATGCCTTATGAAGCTCAAGAGATAATTGCTTATGTGTATATATTATAATTTCTGATTCTATGATGTAATAATTTAGATAAAAATCTTAAAGCTATTTATTACCACCACATGCTATGGCAGTGGAAACTCTTAATTGCCTTTGGAAAACTTAGGTTTTACCATAGATAGTTTAAAAAAATTTTTTTTGTTTGTTTTTATAAGGGCACCCACATTTAACTTTTTAGAGTAAAACCTTATAAGTATGCAAAACAGAAAAGGCTCATCTAATTGTAACATAGTTTATTTTTATTTTTAATAGAAAAACAGTTTGTTCTTACATGTACTCACCATAACTTGAATTATTGAATTATTAAGTAGAGGACCTTATTTGGCCTGACTTGATGAGGTAAATGTACAGGGTGTGCACGATCAATTAGCAAAAGTTTAGTAAAATAAACAATATACCACTAATTGTTATATATATATATTTTTAATTTTATTGTTGTTGTATTACATGCATCCCCTTTTAGCTCCCCTCTGTCCCCCTCCTCACCCACCCATTCCCCACAAAGTCAATCCCACCTGTTGTCCATGTCCATGGTTCCTTTATACTAGGTTCTTGTCTAAGCTGCTCCCCTTCCTTGCCTCTGCCTCCCCCCTCCCTATGTTTTTAAATAAATTTATTCTTATATGTAAATACATAAACATAGTCCTTATTTTTTAAATTGTTCCAAAAAGTCTCCATTTGCTGCAGTAATAGACTTGATTCGACTTCGGAATTTTGGGCACACTTTAATGAACTTTCCTTTAACCATGGACATCATCATGTTTTCAGTCTTATCTTTAACAGCTTCTTTATTGGAATGAGTTCGTTTATTAACTTCTCTCTCACAGCTACATACATAATAGTTTGAAAGATTTGCATCTGGTGAACTAGGTGGCCAGATTTCCTTTGATTAGAATTTGGGAACGTAGACTATTCTATAACAATAAATTCGTAATTTTTAATCCCCTCACTTTTTCCACCTCCCCCCTCCCCCCAAGCCCTTTCCCATCTGGCAACTGTCAAAATGTTCTCTGTATCTATGAGTCTTTTTCTATTCTGCTTGTTTGTTTATTTTTTGTAGATTTAATCATGGATAGATATGTATTTATTGCCATTTCATTGTTCATATTTTTTACCTTTTTTTTTTTTCCTTCTTAAACAGGACCCTTTAACATTTCTTACAATACTGGGTTTGGTGACAATGAACATCTTTAGCATTTTATTATCTGGGAAGCCCTTTATCTGTCCCTCAATTCTAAATGATAGTTTTGCTGGATAAAGTAATTTGGTTGTAGGTCCTTCCTTTTTATCATTTTGAATATTTCTTGTCATTCCCTTCTGGTTTGCAAAGTTTCTGTTGAGAAATCAGCTGACAGTCTTATGGGAGCTCCCTTGTAGGTGACTACTTTTTCTCTTGCTGCTTTTAGATTCTTTGTGTTTAACCATTAACATTTTAATTATGATGTGTCTTGGTGTGGGCCTCTTTGACTTCATCTTGTTTGAAACTCTGTGTTCCTTGACGTGTATGTCTGTTTCCTTTACCAAGTTAGGGAACTTTTCTGTCATTATTTTTCAAATAGGTTTTGAATTTCTTACTGTCTCTCTTCTCCTTCTGGCACCTCCATGATGCAAATGTTGGTACCCTTTTCCAGAGGCTGTTTACAGTATTTTCATTTTTATGATTTCTATGTCCTTTTTCATGATGTTGAAGTTCTCACTAAGACCTTAAGTGTCTTTATAACCATTGTTTTGAACTCTCTATCTGGTATTTTGCCTGCTTTCATAAAGCTAGATCTCACAGTCTTTTAATATACATGATGTATTTTTTAAAGCTTTTTATTGTTTTTAGAGAGTGGGGAAGGGAGAGAGGAAGAGAGGGAGAGAGACATCAATGTATGTGCCTTTTTCACCTGCCTCCAGCTACAGACCTGGCTGGAGACCTGGCTTGCAACCTGGTTATGTGCCCTGGCTGGGAATTGGAACCATCGACCTTTGGGTTCGCAACCTGGTGCCTTATCCACTGTGCCACCAGCCAGGGCTGATACATGATATATTTTAATAGGAAAAATAGGCACATAAACATTTAATAATTTTCTGGTATCTCCTCTCTGCTCATTTCTTTATTGGGAGTAAGGAAACATCTAGATTCACTGTGTATGGTATCTTACACAGGCAGACTATGAAGCCCTTGTTAGAAATATTGGGGTATGGATTTGGAGACTAGCTCTGAATCAGATGATGGCAGGTAATGTTTGCTTTGGAGAAAGAGCCTGGCCACTTTTTGTTCCATCACAAATATTTTACATTCATATATGCTTAGAACATCTGGAAGAGTTTTTAAGATGATGATGGTCCCCAACTGCTAGAATCATGAAAATTCTTAAGAAAAATCATGAAATAAAAAAGTTTGAGACTCTCTGATACAGAACATTTTCCTAGGTTTATTTGGATTTATTTTCTTTCTTTCTTTTTTTTTTTTTTTTTTTAAGATTCATTATTTTTAGAGAAAGGGAGAGAAACATCAGTGTATGGTTGCCTTTCACCTGCCTCCAGCTAGGGACCTGGCTGGAGACCTAGCTTGCAGCCTCAGAATGCACCCTGACTGGGAATCGAACCGGTGACACTTGGGTTCTCAGGTCGGTGCTCAATCCACTGAGCCACATTAGCCAGGGCCTATTTGAGTTCATTTTCAAATGAACTGTACACTGCTTCAAAGAAGCAAACTGCTGACCACTTGACAAAAGTTCCTTTTGCATGATAACAATTCCTTACATTATAAAATTCTTTGTAGTTTCCAACACATTTAAATAGGCATGGTTTATTTTATTATTTATACAAACCCATGCAGTAGGTAAGGTAGGCACTATAATCTCCACTTTAAAAATAAACTGAAGCAAATATTAAGTCGTTCATTACATCACATAGTTTCTAGTATAAGTGTGCCACATTTCAGGCAAATACAAATTTGTAAGGAAAATTACTGATTTATATGCTGAAAATAGTCTTATTTAGAAAAAATAGATTTTGGAAAACCTATTATGAAACAGTGACAGGGTATCTTTAACAGCTATTTGAGTTTATATATAAGTACTAAATAATTTTTAAAATCTGTATTCAGTTTTGCCATATTAAAATATCTCATTTAAGGTCTATAACACACTACATTATGGACAAGATTTCTTTTCATCATTAAGCTATAGGAATAACAGAGGCTTTTTATTTTTTTCCTTTTGATTGCTTAAAAATAATTGAACTTGGTTCTTCTTAAATTGGCAGGCATCTTTTTTAACTTGCACATAAGCTTGTATGAGTAAGTATGCCCATATTTTAGTCATACTGAGTTATGGCATATTAAAAATAATTATCTCCACCTTATAAATCTTCCTTTAGTCAAATTTGTTTTAGAGCTTACTTTAATCTTCTTATTAAAGTCTCCTACTTTGGTCAGGTATATATGGATGGCAACAATTACAGATATGAACTATATTTTGCATAGAGAAAAAGGCCAGACACATAATCTGTTAGAGCTGTGGTTCATAGTCAGTGTCTGTTAGGAGTTTTGAAGCATAACCAAACCCATTTTGTTGCTTATTGTAATTGAAAACCTATCTATTTTTATAGGTAAAATGTAATAATTTAGTTTCATTTTAATATTTAGAGAATTAAGAGAAGGACAGATGCCATTTTTTGGAGGAACAAGAAAAAATAAGGCTAATGGTGATAATAAGGTTAGAGTAGTAGATGCTCTCAGTTAATTCATGCTTATGAAGGCAGGCATAGTTAATAATAGGAACATTTCAACAATTGGTTTAGGAAAAAAGAAGTAGCATTGTACTGTCAAAAATCAAGGTCATCATTATAATTGTTATGATGTTTAGCAAATATAATAATGCGTATAACACTTGGAGGCTTCAAGATTGGAGGCCTACATTATGTATATCAAGTATCTCTGAAACAGTGTGAGCATGTTAGTTACATGTTCCACAATAGCGTTTTCTCAGCTGTGTCTAACAGTGTGCTTTGCCATCACTTCTCCATTTGTTGAATTCAGGATGACCTTTTCATGAATAAAGTCAAATAGGATTAAGTCAGGAATTTTCAACAATGGAAAAGAGCAACAGATGTAGCCGACTTTGAACGTGGGAGGATTTTTGATGCACTGTTGCGTAAAGGGAGTGTCTATATGGGGGGAGGGGCAAGAAAGAAAGGTCAAAGGAGAAAATAAGTTTACAAAATATCAAAAATGTAGAAGAGTAAAAATAGTCTAAAGTACCTCCATAGGTTGGTTATTATTATTTTTTTTTGTAATTGTGATAAAATTATCCTGCAAGTTTTAAAATCGTCTTTTCTATTAAATTTATTGGAGTGATAGTGGTTAATAAAATTATATAGGTTTCAGGTATACAGTTATATAGTACATCATCTACATATTTTGTGTTTAAAACAACTGTCCTTTAAATCAATTTTCTTTAACTTTTTTCCTTTGTATTATAAAAAATTATTTTTTATTATAAAAGTTATATGTAACATACAATTTCAAAAATATAGACAGAAAAATAATATGGTTAGGAAAATCGGAATTACTATTAAATGTTATTTGTGAGGGTTACTTCTTTCTTTCATCCTATTTATTCCATTTGGGCTGTAAACTAAACATTGCACACATTATTCTGTTAGGTTTCAAACAAAAAGTAATAAAAGATAAAATTTCAAATGTAATCATATGTATAGTAAGACCATAGTTAATTTCTGATTGGTATATGTGAAATATTTTAAAATCGTATGGCATATAAATCACTTTATTTCACCTTACTTTTGTTTAGTTGAAAAAAATGAGCATTGATTTATTTTTAAAAGAATATTAGTGTGCCATAGAGATTCTCTTTCCAGATGAGTTAATTTAATACAAATCTAATGCTCGGGGTCTGTTGTATATTAAATGTACATTCTGGAAGAACTCACTGCTTTGGCATTGGTGTCCTTTGGTTCCTGATAATATTCATCCCCTAAGTGAGCTGTTATAACTTGTGGTAATGAGT
Organism: Noctilio leporinus; assembly: GCA_004026585.1. Classification (NCBI taxonomy): domain Eukaryota; kingdom Metazoa; phylum Chordata; class Mammalia; order Chiroptera; family Noctilionidae; genus Noctilio; species Noctilio leporinus. The sequence goes on along the minus strand of PVIW01005996.1, from coordinate 38,656 downwards.
GATCTTTGAGCTGTAAAATAAGAACCAAAAATGGATAAAAAGACATTTAATAAAAGAAATAATTTAATGCTTCAACTATTATTAACAACGTTCTTTAGAAAGTTTAATAAATTTTTGAGGAAAACTTAAAAATGAAATGTTTCTACTTGCTTTCTTAAAATTACATGTTAAAATTTAAAGAGACATTGGATATAAAATACTTAAAGTGATTAAAAATTTGGATTCGGGAAGAAAAATCTAAATATATTGAATCAAAAGGAATATGAGTACTCCCTGAAAGGAGAAAAATCCATTCATAGTTTTCTTCATCTAATGTAAGATTTTTAAATAGATTTCTTCCCCCAAACTATGACTTAGCAGTAGCTGTATAAAACTTGGTAATATGTAGCTTGCTTGCACCACCAAATGTAAACAATATTCACTTATCTTTCTAATTTATCTTTTGGTTTCTATTTTTTGTTTGAACTGCAAGCAGTCTAAAAGGCTTTCAGGGGAAGTAATACAAGTTCAGTGTTCAAGTAACAAACCATAAAGTAAGATAGGGTAGATTACCATAAGAAATTATGGAACCTGGTATGGAATTTCAGAGGATGGAAAGAAAAGAAAAGATTTTATGAAGGAAATGATATTTGAACTTATTTTCCCTGGTTGGGTTGAATTAAGACACAGAAATCGAGGAAAAGGGTCATTTTAAGCAGATTAAATATTATGTGCACTTCCTCACATGAATCTTTTACAGTAGTGTTTCTTGCTCAAATATATATTTTTTAGTTTTAAAACTTTTATTTTTTATTGCTCTTTACTTTTTAAAAAATTAACTTATTGTTGCTGTATAACAGTTGTTTCATTTTTTTCCCCCCATTGCTGTCCCTTGCCCTACCCACCCCATCCCTTCTCCCACAGTTAGTCTCCACATCTTTGTCCACGTCCATGGGTCATTCGTACTAGCTTCTTGACTAAACTCTTTCTTTCCCTTCCCACCCTCTTCCCCCTCCCTGTATGCCTCTGGTCACCATCAGTATGTTCCTTGTTTCCAAGTCTCTGGTTCCTATCTGCTTGTCTTTTTTTCATTAGTTTCCTGTATTAGGTGAGATCATATGGTATTTGTCTTTTGCTGCCTGACTTATTTCACTTGCCAGTTCCAACCATGCCATTTGCAAAAGGTAGGAGTTCCTTTTTTCTTTCTGCTGCATAGTATTGCATTGTGTGAATGTACCACAGTTTTTTGATCCGCTAAGCCACTGTTGGGCACTTAAGCTGTTTCTAGCACTTGGCTATTGTAAATAGCGCTACTATGAATATCGGGGTGCATAGGTTCTTCTGAATTGGTGTTTCAGGGTTCTTTGGGTATAGTCCTAGCAATGGAATTGCTACATCAACAGGCAGTTCCATTTTTAGTATTTTGAGATAACTCCTTACCATGTTCCATAGCGGCTACACCAATCTGCATTCCCACCAACAGTGCACCAGGGTTCCATTTTCACCACATTCTGGCCAGCTCTTGTTGTTTGTTCATTTGTTAATGATGGCAATTTTGGTGGGGGTGAGGTAGTATCTCACTGTGGTTTTAATTTGCATTTCTCTGATGACTGATGATGTTGAGCATTCTTTCATGTGTCTATAGACCCATTGTTGTCCTCCTCAGAGAAGTGTCTGTTCAGATCCTTTGCCCATTTTTTAATTGCATTGTCTGTCTTACTTGTGTTAAGTCCTGTAAGTTCTTTATATATTTTGGAGATCAAACCCTTGCCTGAGATATGATTGGCAAATATGTTTTCCCATACAGGTGTTTCCCTTTTCACTTTGCTGATATTTTCTTTAGCTGAGCAGAAACTTTTCAGTTTAATGTAGTCCAATTTGTGTATTTGTTCCTTTATTTCCCTTGTCTGAGAAATATTGGTGAAAATATTGCTGCAAGGGATATCTGCAGTGTTACTGCCTATGTTTTCCTCTAGCACTTTTATGGTGGCACAGCTTATGTTTAAGTCTTTTTTCCATCTTAAGTTTATTTTGATGTATGGTGTAAGTTTGTGGCCTAGTTTTTTGTTTTTTCCATGCCTCTGTTCAGTTCTACCAACACCACTTGTTGAAGAGGCAATTTTCACTCTTACTGTAAGCTTGTTTCCCTTTTGTTGAATATTAGTTGACCATTAAGACCTGGGTTTATTTGGGGCAGCCTCTTCTGTTCCATTGATCTATATGTCTATTTTCATGCCAGTACCACACTGTTTTGATCATAGTGGTCTAACAATATAGTTTGATGTCCAGTATTGTAATTCTTCCCACTTTGTTGTTCTTTCTCAGGATTTCCGTGGCTATTTGTGGTTGTTTTTAGCTCCATATAAATTTTGGAGTATTTGTTCTATATCTGTGAAATATGTCATTAGTATTTTAACATCAATTGCATTGAATCTATAAATTGCTTGGGTATTGTGGACATTTTAATGATGTTAATTCTTCCCATCCATGAGCATGGTATATGCTTCCATTTATTTGTAATTAAATTTTTTTCTTCAGTTCACTTATTAGGCCAAGTAGGTATTTTTTTTTTTTTTAAGATTTTATTTATTATTTCCAGAGAAAGAGAGGAAGGGAGAGAGGGGAGAAACATCAATGTATGGTTGCCCTTCACCTGCCTCCAGCCACAGAAATGGCTGGAGACCTGGCTTGCAACCTGGTTATGTACCGTGGCTGGGGAATCGAACCAGCGACCTTTGGGTTTGCAGGCCAGCACCTTATCCATTGTGCTACCAGCCAGGGCCAAGTAGGTATTTTTGTTGAAGTTTCTAGGGTTTTCTATGTACACTATCATGTCATCTGTAGATAATGACAGTTTTACCTCCTTCTTTCCAATGTGGATACCTTTCATTTCTTTTTCTTGACTGATTACTGTGGCTAGAACTTCCAGAACTTTCTTGAATAAAAGTGGAGGAGGTGGATACCCTTGTTTTGTTCCTGATCTTCTTAAATAAGGCTTTTACTTTTTGCCCATTGAGTATGGGCTGCAGGTTTCTCATATATGGCCTTTATTATGTTGAGATATCCTTCCTCCATTTTCACTTTGCTGAGCTTTTTCATCATAAATGAGTGCTATACTTTATCAAAAGCTTTTTCAGCATCTATTGATATGATCATAAGTTTTTTGTCTTTCATTTTGTTTATGCAGTGTATTATTTTTATTGATTTGCAAATATTACACTTTCCTTGCATCCCTGGGATGAATCCCACTTGATCATGATATATGACCTTTTTAATGTATTGCTGGATCTGGTTTGCCAATATTTTGTTGAGGATTTTAGCATCTATGTTCATCAGAGATATTGGCCTGTGGTTTTCTTTCTTTGTTGTGTCTTGACCTGGTTTTGGAATTAGGCTAATAGTGGCCTCATAGAATGAGTGTGAAAGTCTTCCCTTTTCATGTTTTGGTTTCTTTTTTGTTTGTTTGTTTGTTTTTGTTTTGTTTTGTTTTTAATAAGTTGAGAAGGATAAGAGTTTGTTTTTCCTTAAATGTTTAGTAAAATTCTCCCGTGTTGCCATCAGTCTGGGGATTTTTTGTGTGCTGGGAGTATTTTGATTACTGCTTTAATTTCATTAGTTGTTATTGGTCTATTCAGGCTTTCTGCTGATTCTTGATTCAGTTTTGGAAGATTGTATGTTTCCAGAAATTTGTCCATTTCACCCAGGTTGTCAAATTTCTTTTCATATAATTGTTTGTAGTAATTTCTTACAATACTTTTTATTTCTGTACTATCAATTGTTATTTCTCCTCTTTTGTTTCTGATTTTGTATATTTTGGTTCTTTTTTTTTTTTCTTGTTGAGTCTGGTTAAAGGCTTGCTGATATTGTTTATTTTTTCAAAGAACCAGCTTCTGTATTTATTGATCCTTTGAATTGTTCTTTTAGCCTCTGTGTCTGACCTTGATTATTTCTTTCCTTCTACTTTGGGCTTTGTTTGTTGTTGCTCCTCTAGTTCTTGTAGCTGTATGGTTAAGTTGTTTATTTGAGATTCTTCTGTCTTTTTTAGGTAGGCCTGTATTGCTAATGAACTCCCTTCTCAGAACTGTCTTTGCTCTGTCCCATAGGTTTTGGGCTGTTGTGTGTTCATTCTCATTTGTTTCCAGAAACTTTCTGATTTCTTCTTTGATGTCATTGTTAACCCATTCATTATTTAATAGCATGTTTTTCAGTCTCCATGAATTTGACTGTTCTTGCGTTTTTTCCTTGAGGTTCATTTCTAGTTTCAAAGAATTGTGGTCTGAGAAAATGGTTGATATAGTTTCAGATTTTTAAAAATTTGTGGAGGCCTGTTTTGTGTCCTACCATATGGTCTACCTTTGAGAATATTCCATGTGCATTTGAAAAGAATGTGTGTTTTGCATCCTTGGGATGGAAAGTTTTATATATATATATCAGTTAAATCCATTTCATATAGAATGTTGTTCAATGCCACAATACCCCTAGTGTTTTTTTGTTTGGAAGATCAGTCCATTGTTGATAATGAGGTGTTAAAATCCCTTACTATTAGTGTGTTGCTGACGACATCCTTCTTGAAGTCCTCCAAGATTTTTTTTATACATATGGATGCTCCTATATTGGGTGCATACATGTTTACAAGGGTTGTATCTTCTTCATGGATGTTCATTTAAGTATTATGAAATGAAATGTCTTTCTTTGTCCCTTTTAATGGTCTTTGTTGTGAAATCTGTTTTGTCTGATATAAGTATTGCTACCCCAGCTTTTTATTGTGTCCATTTGCTTGAAATATTTTCTTACATCCTTTCACTTCCAGTCTGTGTCCATCTTTTGTTCTTAGGTGGGTCTCGGTAGACAGCATGTATGTGGGTCCTGTTTTCTTATCTATTCAGCTACCCTATGTCTTTTGGTTGGTGCATTCAATCCATTTCCATTTAAGATCATTATTGATAGGTACTTATTCATTGTGATTTTTTTCCTGTTGTACCTTGTTCCTCTCCCTCTTTCTCTTTTTGCCTCTCTTTCTCCCTTCCTCCCTCCCTCTTCTTGTATCAATCCCTTTAGTATCTCTTGCAATGCTGGTTTGGTGGGGATGTATTCTTTTAGCTTTCTTTTATCTTAGAAACAACTTATTTCACCTTCCATTTTGAATGGGAGCCTTGCTGGATAGAGTAGTCTTGGTTGTAGGCCTTTGCTTTTCATTGCTTGGAATATTTTTTTGCCATTCCCTTCTGGCTGGTAGTGTTTCTGTTGAGAAATCAGTTGATAGCTTTATGGGAGCTCTCTTATATGTCATTAGCTGTTTCTCCTTTGCTGTCTTTAGGATTCTCTCTTTGTCTTTGAATATTGCCATTTTAATTATTATGTGTCTTGGTGTGGGCCTGTTTGGGTTCATGTTCATTGGGACCCTCTGTGCTGCCTGGATTTACATAGCTTTTTCTCTCACTAAGTTCAGGAAATTTTCTGTCATTAGTTTTTCAAACAAGTTTTCTATCTCTTGTTCCTTTTCTCTTTCTGGTATCCCTATGACATGGATATTATTACGTTTCATGTTGTTTTTCAGCTCTCTTGAAACCTATTCATTCTTTCTCAGTCTTTTTTCATTTTGTTGTCCTGTCTGGAAATTTTTTTCTATGTTGCCCTCCAGCTTGCTCATCTGATTCTCTGCTTCCCCTAGACTGCTTCTTATTCCTTCTACTGTGTTCTTCAATTCAGAAATTGTATTCTTCATTTCCTCCTGGCTCTTACCAATAGTTTCTCTGTCCTTTTTAATATTAGTACGGTTCTCAGTAAGTTCCTTATAGACTCCCTGGTGTTCTTTGTAGTTTTCTTTGAACTCTGTGAGCTCATTGAGCTTCCTTATAACCGTTATTTTGAATTCCATATCTGATAATTTGCTTGCCTCTATTTCATTTAGCAGTCTTCTTGGAGAATTCTCCTTCACTTTCAATGAGGGGTTGTTTGTTTTTCTTCCCATTTTAGGTGTCTCTTCGTAGTGAGACCTTCCATGGTAGGAGTCCTGTGGGATTCATTGGTGCAGTCTCCCAGATTTCCTGAACTTGCTGCTCTTGGGATGCCCTTTATGCCATTTATTTGAACTGTCTGGTTGTATTTTGGATTTGCCTTCTGTTGTGTTGCTGTGTGGTGGGTCCTTCTCTCTGGCTAGCTGATTAAGAGTCACTCCTTTCATCACATGTCACATCTGAAACTTATATTTTTCATACCAAAGGACATCATATATCCTAAGGCCTGCAGCATCCTTGTCAGGGCAGGGCAGGGCAGACCTTGTCAAGGCAGGACATTTGGAACCTTCTGGAAGTAGTCTCACTAGGATGGTATAAAGACCCTTTTCATAGCACTGTCCTCCCAGGGTGGGGAATTCGTCCCTCCACCCTGTGTCCTATTGAATGGCAGGACTGGATAATTTATAGCATTAGGTGCTTCACTGATCATCCTAAGCGTGGGTCCCGAGGCTATGTCATCACCAGGTGAACTGCACCTAGGGTGGGGCTGCTGGTCCAACTAACATTCTACCATGTCAAAGGCTCTAGCTTCTGGCACTCCTTACTCAATATTTATAGTTTCTTTCACATGCCTTCTCTTCCATTCCTTTATGACTGCAAATGTAGGCCTTCTATCTAGATTGTCCAGTGGGTACACTTCATTTGCATCTCTTATGATCTAATTCAAGTTCCCTCTGTGTGTGAATATCCTGTCTGGGTCACCAAAGCAGAGACCATCACTTTATTCTTTCTGCTGCTTGTTTCCAGTGCCTGCCTATATTACAGTTGTTCATTTAGGTATCTATCTTCCCTACAAGACTGAACTCCTAAAGTCATACAGTAGATTCCTGGAATCATGTTATATACCAAGCAATGTGGATAGAGTAGCAAATAAGGTAACACTTTGTTTGCCCTTGGGGAGCTCATATTGTAGAGAGTTAGAAAGATTGCATAATTAAACAGATAATTAAAGAATATAACTGCATATTTGATGAGAAAATAAAGAAAGTTAATAGGTTAAAGAGTGATGGAAGGATGGTGTTTTAGAACTGTCATGACCACAGTCATGACAGTTTCCAAAAAGGTAATGTTTGAGTAGATTCCTAGATGATGTCAGAGTGAACCATATAGTTATTGGGAAAGAGTTTCCCTGGCAGAGGAGTTATAGGTTCACATGATGTTGTAAGAAATAATACAGAGAGATCCCATATACAGTTTTTCCCAATAATAATATCTTACAAAGCTATAATAAAGTATTGCAACCAGCATATTGACATTGATAACAGTCAAGATACAAAATATTTGCATCACCAAAAAGATACCTAGGCTTTACCTTTCATAGTCACAACCATTAATTTTCTTCATTTCTGTAATTTTGTTAAAAATATTATACAAATGGATTGATAAAATATATAACCTTTTGGAACTGGATTTTTCCATTCAGCATAATTATCTGGCTATTCATCCAGGTTATTAAATGTACTACTTTGTTTTTATTGTGGTTTTTATTGTGCTTATGGTTTTCCATGGTATGGATATATCATAGTTTAACCACTCACCTAATGAAGGACATCTGACTATTTCCAATTTTTTGCCATCGTGAATGAAATAGATAGTCATGTACAACTTTTTATATGAAAAAGTTTTTATTTTCCTGGCATAAATGCCAAAGAGTACAACTGCTGGGTTATGTGGTAATTGTGTGTTTAGTGTTTAAGAAACTACCCAATGATTTTCTTAAGAGTTGACACCCCAGGGTGGGGAGTGCTTTACTGCTGGGTAACTATAGGAGTTCTTGCTTCCTATTAGGCCACTGCTGACACCTCCTTAGCTGGGAGGAGTGAGAATGCCATCGTAATGTGCCTTACATTGCCTCCACTGATACTAAGGGGTCACCACTGGGTGGTGATGAAAGTAATGACTCTACCAGGGTTCCTTTGACACCATCCTAGCAAGAAGAGGAAGGGGTGCCTTGCTGTTGCCAGGTAAGGGTGGAAGTCTGGGCTGCCCATGCACTGTTCACCAACACTGTGGTGAGTTATTACCAGCTGACAAGGGTGGAATTCTAGGCTCCCATCCCAGCCCTTGCTTGTGTGGGTGGGAATAGGGACACAAATTTTCTATGGTGTTTGTGTATCTGGAGTGGGTGGTTATTGTCTGAGTGTTTTCTATCTTGCGAGCCTGCTGGGTTTTTGATTTTTTGGTTGTTTGTTTTTCGTTCTATGACTAGAGAGCAGATTTTTGTTGGGGCTTTTATCTCTCTACATATTAGCTTTTCTGACTTGCCAGGTTCTTTAGTTGCAATCTAGGATATATGAAACAACGTAAACCCCAGTGATTGTTGTGTTGTCCTGAAGTCCCTAGATAGTCTTCCTTCTCTCTACTTTTCAAAGGCTTTTTATGTTTTGTTTGATATTATATGCAGAGTTTTTAGTTTGTACTTACAAGGATACATGGGATAAAGTATGTCTTTTTTTTTTTGGAGTACAAGTCAGTAATTAACAATTCTTTCAGTTTGTTGATAATATATAGACATACAATTGATTTTTTGTTGATATTTTTATCTTGTACCTTTGCTTAACTTGTTTAGTAATTCTATTAGAATATTAATACTTTTTATGGGACTTTATACATAAATTATGTACAAATAAAGATAATTTTACTTCTTACTTTCCACTTTGGGTTACTTTAATTTACTTGCCTTATTGCATTGGCTATAACCTCTAGTACAATTTTTAATGAAAGTGGTAAAAATATAATTCTTATCTTGTTTCTGCTTTAGTGGGAAAGAATTGATCTTTTACCATGAAATATAATATTGGGTTTTGTGTGGATGTCATTTATAAGGTTGAGGAACTTTCCATCTATTTCTAATTTGCTAAAAAATTTTATGAACACTAGATGTGGGGTTTTATCATATGTTTCCTATGCATTTATAGAGGTGATCATTTACTGTTTTTCTTTTTTAATGTTTAATACTGTGAACAACATTGATTGATTTTCAGTTGTGTTAAAAAGATAAATTTCAAGTCAGTGAAGTTGTATACATTAAATATGTAGAACTTTCTGTATATAAATAGGACTAAAGAAAGTGGGTTTTATAAAGACAATTTTCGTAAAAGGAAACATCATGACTCATATAATATGAATATGTGTCAGAGACTTTTAAACTGATTTTTAAAAAAATTATTATTTTTAGACAGAGGGGAAGGGAGAGAGGCAGAAAAGGAGAGAAATATCAATGTATAGTTGGCTTTCCCCTGCCTCCATACACGAACATGGCTGGAGACCTGGCTTGCAAGCTGGTTATGTGCCCTGGATGGGAATCGAACCAGTAACCTTTGGGTTCATAGGTCAGCACCTATCCACTGAGCCACCAGCCAGGGCTAAGCTCATTTTTAATAAATGAGTTTATTATAATTTTTAATAATAAGTTAATGGTGTTTAATCTGGTCAAATGAGAATTCTAAGAACAGACACATTCTTAGATCAGAAATATTGAAATAATGGATGCAAAACTGACTTTTTTGGTTGGAGAAGTGCTTTCTTCACCAGATTCTGTTTATTTTCATGTCTATAGATAAGAATTGTTTGCAGTGCATTGCTATTGATTCCCTGCAAATTAACTTTAATCTCTATAGCAGTTTTCTCACCTGGGGGTGGAAATATTTTGGCAATGTCTGTAGATAGTTTTCAATTATCACACTGAGAGAATAGTGTTACTGGCATCTGGTGTGTAGGCTAGGATTGCTTCTAAATATTTTATAATGCCCCTCACAACAAAGAATTATCCAACCCAAATGTCAAAAGTGCCAGAGGTTAAGCAACCCTTTTGTTTATTGTAAAATTAGTTAAAATAAAGGCACATATGCCTGTAGGTTCAGATAACTATTGGAGGCTCCAGCATCACATTGAAATAGCATCAATAATGCCTTTTATTTATTTTGCAGTATTAGAATTTTCTTCACACGTTTTAAAACATCCCTGTATTCCTGAGGTAAACCTCACTAGATCAAGATGAATTATTCTTCTATATATGATCAAATTTGATTTGCTAACACATTGTTAAAATTTTTTAGCCTTTCCTGGTGGCACAGTGGATAAGGCGCAGGCCTGTAAACCCAATGTTTGCTGGTTCGATTTCCAGCCAGGGCATATAACCAGGTTGCAAGCCAGGTCTCCAGCCAGATCCATAGCTGGAGGCAGGTGAAAGGCAATCATACATTGATGTCTCTCTTCCTCTCTGCCTCTCTCCCTTCCCCTCTCTCTAAAATAATAAATAAAATCTTAAAAAAAATTTACCTCCATTTTCATGAGGGATATTAGTCTGGAGTTTTCTTTTCCTGTAATGTCTTTATGTGATTTTGGAATCAGGATTCCTAGATAAGTTGAGGAGTATTACCAACTCTTTCCTTTTCTGGAAGATTTTGTGTAGAATTGGAATTATATCTTCCATGGATGTTTGAGAGAATTAACCAATAAAGTAATGTGGGTCTGGGATTTTCTTTAAAATTAAGTTTTTAGCTATAAGTTAACTTTTTAAACAAATCTAGAGCTATTGGGGTAATCTTTTCTTTAGAGAACTGTGGTAGTTTGTATCTTTCGGGGAAATTGTCCATTTCATCTCAGTTGTCAAATTTATTAACATAAAGTTGTTCATGATATTCTTCTATTATCTTGTTAATACCTGTAGAATCTGTGGTTATATTACCTCTCTCATTTCTGATATTAGTAATTTTTATCTTCTCTTTTTTCTTTTCTGATCAATCTCGTTAAAGTTTTCCCAGTTGTTCTTTCTTCTCAAAGACCTAGCTGTTATTTAATTAATTTTTCTCTATTGATTTTTGTTTGTTTTTTATTTCATTGATTTCCACTCTAATTGTTATTATTTCCTTTTTTCTTCATTTCTTAAGGTAGAAGCCTAAGTAATCAATTTGAGATCTTCATTCTTTTCTTTTTTTTCTTTCTTTTTTTTGTAATTTAATTGTGTTTTTGTTGTATTACAACCATTCCTTTTTTCCTCCCTTCAGTCCCCTTCCCCACCCACCCACTCCTCCCCAAAGTCAGCCCCACTTATTGCCCATGTCCATGGTTCTTCCATGTTAGTTGCTTGACTAACTGCTTCCCTTCTTTGCCTCCTCCTCCCCACTCCCCTCTGCCTGAGGGTCTGTTCATTATATTCATATACCTAGTTATGTTTTATTTATTTGTTTGTTTTGTTCATGAGTGTCCTGTAATGGGTGAGATCATATGGTATTTGTCTTTCACTGACTGGTTTATTTCACTAAACATAATACTTTACAGTTCCATCCATGTTGTTGCAAAGGGTAGGAGATCCATCTTTCTTTCTGCTGTGTCGTATTCCATTGCGTAAATGTACCAAAGTTTCTTTATCCAATCATCCACTGATGGGCACTTAGGCTGTTTCCAGTGCTTAGCTATTATAAATAGTGCTACTATGACCATAGCAGTACATACGTTCTTCTGAATTGGTGTTTCAGGGTTCTTTGGGTATAGTCCTAGTAGTGGAATTGCTGGATCAAAAGGCAGTTCCAGTTTTAGTTTTTTGAGGAAACTCCATACTGTTTTCCATAGTGGCTGCACCGGCCTACATTCCCACCAACAGTGCACAAGGGTTCCCTTTTCCCCACATCCTCACCAACACTTGTTGTTTGTTGATTTGTTGATGATTGCCATTCTGACAGGTGTGAGGTGCTATCTTATTGTGATTTTAACTTGCATCTCTCTGATGGCTAGTGGTGTTGAGCATTCTTTCATATGCCTTTGGGCCCTTTGTATGTCTTCCTCAGAGAGTTGTCTGTTCAGGTCCTTTTCCCATTTTTTAATTAGGCTGTCTGTCTCCTTGATGTTGAGTCGCAAAAGTTCTTTATGTGTTTTGGATATCAAACCTTTGTCAGAGGTATCATTGTCAAATCTGTTTCCCATACAGTTGGTTCCCTTTTAATTTTGCTAGTGTTTTCTGTAGTTGAATAGAAACTTTTCAATTTGATATAGTCCCATTTGTTGATTTGTTCTTTTATTTCCTTTGCCCTTGGAGAAGTATCAGTAAACATATTTCTGCATAGGATATCTCAAATTTTACTGCCTGTATTTTTCTCCAGGACCTTTATGGTGTCACTGCTTATGTTTAAGTCTTTTATCCATCTTGAGTTTACTCTGGTGTATGGTGTAAGTTGGTGGTCTAGTTTTAGTTTTTTGCATGTTGCTGTCTAGTTCTCCCAACACCATTGTTGAAGAGACTGTTTTTACTCTATTTTATGATCCTTCCCCTTTTGTCAAATATTAATTGACCATAGAGTCCATGTCTATTCTTATGCCAGTACAAGACTGTTTTGATGACAGTAGCCTTGTAGTAGAGTTTGATTTCTGTTATTGTGATTCCTCCTACCTTGTTCTTCTTTCTCAAGATTGCTGTGGTATTTGTGGGCATTTTTGGCTCCATATAAATTTTTGAAATATTTTTTCTATTTCTGTGAAGTATGTCATTGGTATTTTAGTTGGGATTGCATTGAATCTATAGATTGCTTTGGGTAGTACAGATTACTTTGGACATTTTAATGATGTTAATTCTTCCCATCCATGAACATGGTATATGCTTCTATTTATATCTTCCTTAATTTCCTTCTTCAATGTTCTGTAGTTTTCTGAGCACAGGTCTTTTACCTCCTTGGTTAAGTTGATCCCTAAGTACTTTCTTTTTCTTGTTGCTATGGTAAATGGGATTTGTTTTCTAGTTTCTATCTCTGATGTTTCATTATTGGCATATAAAAATGCTTTTGATTTCTGAATATTGATTTTACATCTAGCTGTTTTGCTAAATTTGCTTATTAGGTTGAGCGAGTAAGTTTTTGGTGGAGTCTATCGGGTTTTGTACGTGCACTATCGTGTCATCTGCAAATGACAGTTTTACTTCCTCCTTTCCAATTTGGATACCTTTAATTCCTTTTTTTTCTCTGATAGCTATGTCTGGAACTTCCAAAATGATGTTAAACAGAAGTGGGGAAAGTGGACAGCCTTGTCTTGTTCCTGATTTTAGGAGGAAAGCTTTTAGTTTTTGCCCATAGAGTACGATGTTGGCCTCAGATTTCTCATATATGGCCTTTATAATGTTGAGGTATTCTCCCTCTATTCCCATTTTACTGAGTGTTTTTATCATAAATGGTTGCTATACTTTATCAAATGCTTGCTGTACTTTATCAAGTGCTTTTCAGCATCTATTGATATGACCATATGGTTTTTGCCTTTCATTTTGTTTATGTGATATATTTCATTTATTGATTTGCAAATGTTGTACTATCCTTGCATTCCTGGGATGAATCCCATTTGATCATGGTGTATGACTTTTTTAATGTATTGCTGGATCCAATTGGCCAATATTTTGTTGAGAATATTAGCATCTATGTTCATCAGCGAAATTGGCCTGTAGTTTTCTTTCTTAGTTGTGTCTTGATCTGGTTTTGGGATTAGAATAATATTGGCCTTATAGAAGGAGTTTGAGTCTTCCCTCTTCTTGGATTTTTTGGAATAGGTTGAGAAGGATAGGAGTTAGTTCTTCTCTAAATGTTTGTTAAAATTTACCTGTGTAGTCATCTGGTGAGACCTTCATTATTTTCTAACATAGGCGTATTGAGTGCTGTGTATTTCCCTGTAGAGTTGCTTTAGCTACATCCAGTGAATTTTGATGCATGCTGTGTTTTCATTTTAATTCCATATGCAATAGCTTTTATGGTTTTTAACCACAGACTATTTATGAAGTACTGTTTAGTCCCAAATACTTGGCATGTTTTTAAATACCTTTCTTTCTTTTTCTTTTTTTCTTTTTTTAAAGATTTTATTTAGTATTTTTAGAGAGAGGCAGAGAGGGAGAGAGACATCAATGTATGGTTGCCTTCCACCTGCCTCTGGCTATAGACCTGGCTGGAGACCTGGTTTGCAACTTTGATATGTGCCCAGGCTGGGGAATTGAACCATCCACCTTGGGGTTCAAAGTCCAGCATAAATATCTTTCTCTTTTTGATTTCTAGCTTAAATCCATTGTAGTTGGAAAATACACTTCATATGATTTAATTTTTTAAAATTTATTTAAACTTGTTTTATGACCCAGAATATCATTGTCTTAGTAAATATTTTATATGTACTTAAAAAAAATGTGTACTGTGCCTGGGCAGGATTCTTTTCATTGAATTCACTTGCTATACCACTGATAACACCTCAAGTGCCTAGAGCATTCCCTGGCATTTTTGATGAACGCATAAACATGTGTGCTAAATTAAATATTTAATTCAAAAGAGTTGAATCTGGTGCTATGGACCCAGATCAGAGAAATTAGTGAATTTCTGTGAGCAGAATTTTTATGGCACCTAAGTTAGGTCATAGTTTGCTGAGAGACTTACATAATACTAGAAACACAGGAGAAATCCTGTTTATACCAAAGCAATATTGTTTCGCCAAATACTAAAAAAATAATCCCGATAGAATAGTAAACTGGCAAAAATAAACTTTAACCCTCTTGCCCAACTGCATCAGAATCATCCCTGGCCCACCCCTTCCTACAGAATCAGAATTGTTAAGGGTGCATTTGATTTCAGGTAATCATCTCTCAAAAGCAGCTGCAGGAAGTTGAATAAGGTTTATATGGGAATCTAGCTAAGAAAAAAAACTTTTTAGAGGGTGTTTTTGTGGCAAACTTTATCGGGTTATATTTTTAAATAAACTCTTTAACCGCTTATTGTTTATGGCAAGCATTGTAAACTCTTGAAGAAAGAACTTATTTTGCTTATCATTATATTGCCAATCCTAACATGTAATGGATAAGTAAATTTTTGTTGAATGAAAAAAATTCACTACCATATTACTTGTGGTAGTTTTGTAAAATTAGACAGAATAGCTTAGAGAATTCCTAGTTTTACCTAAGTTTCCTTATGAGACAAGTCATTAAACTTCTTTGGCTCAGTTTCATCTCTCATCCTTAAAAGGCATGCCAGGTTTTAAGGTGCAAGCTTAAATAGCTTTAGGGTCCTCTTGTGAGATATTAACTTAGAAAATATGAGTATAACCTACATGAGTTGAAACAAGTTCTCATATTGCCTAGCACTTAATAGGTGCTTAGTGCAATTATGATTGAATAAATGAATCTTAACTCCTCCTGTTTGTTTTACAAATTATAAAACCAAAAACCTGAAAGGATGTTAGTAAGGCTAATATTACATATTTTAAAACTGTATCTCCAAAACTAGTATTCAGGTCCTTGGGTCTAGTAGTGTTCTTTCTGGGTAATATTTCAGTTCTGAATCAGCTTAGAATATTTTAGGATATTGAATCTAGCAACCTTACCATCCTGAGATCATATCACAAATGAAGTTGTATGTTTTGTCTGGAATCACACTGCCAAGACCATAGACTATGCCTTTTAATAATTAGAGCAAGTTATTTAACCTTCTCTATCCCTCAGCATGCTCATCTAGGAAATCAGGATAATAGTGCTTGTCTCAAAGAGCTGTTGTAAGGATTACATATATTAACATATGTAAACTCTGCAGAATAGTGCCTGGTACAGACATGGTAAATTCTGTAAATCCTAGCTGTTACTACTACTATTATTGTTGTTTTTGTTATTGTTATTAGTGCTTATGTTTATACTCTGACCGCTCCCCACCAAGGCATTAGGCTGTTTTCTTTTCATTTTTTTCAATCATTCCTTGCTTCCTTAGCAACTTTCAAATCCTTACTGGGGAGATGTGGGAGGTTAGTGAGGATTGAAAAAGAAGAAAAGTTTATGGTTCTTGTTCATTAATAAATTTCTTTGTTTCGAGAATACTCTTGAATTGAGGTATCTAGTATGTATATGCATTGGGAAAGAGAGGTAACAATCTTTTAAAATTTAGGAAAACTTATTTTTATTTTTAAAAATATGTGATTCATATATCATTTACTTTCTGGAAAAAGGTATCAGGACTTTATTATTTGTTTTATCTTACAAGGTACCTAGGTTCTTTAGTAACGCAGTTGGTGAGATTGAAACTAAATGATTGGAAACCACTGGTACAGACAAGATATACTGGATTGGACAAGTGTAGATGTATGTTTGGTTGGAAAAAGACATGCAGGTTATAATTATTACAATAGCTTTATTAACTCAAAAGAATATCCCAGTGCAACTATAAACCTGCTTTTGTCCACTGTTGTATGTTAAGGAAATTGGAGAACGAAGAAACACAACTTCATGTGTTATGTGATGTTAAGGTTAACTTTTGGAGGGTCCCATTAAGTCCTCCTGTGTTTTGTTTTGTTTTTTGCCTTGCCTGGGCAGAGTAGTTATTGTATTCTTTGCTGAGGAAGCTGGCCACAGATTACACTTGGTTGAAATAATTAATAGTTACAGGAATCAGGAACGCTCATTCTCTGCAGTACCTACCTATACTGTTCCTGAAGGAAGGGAGATGGCCAGATAGTCAGTGGGAGCATCTTCTCCACTATAGGCTAAGCACAGCTTCCATAGCAATCCAAGCTTGCTTGCTAGATGATCTGTAAACAATGAAATTGGGAAGGACCCCGCAATATTTAGAGTACTATATCATTTCCTAGTACTCTTTAACATCCATTAACTGGGTACACATTATCTATTTGCTATACTGTATCACCATCTTGTTCCTTGAAAACTTCTAAGGTTTACCTTCAATACAGAAACAGCTATTAAAAATAATCAGTACACTTTAAAATGCCATTGATTTCTGGGAGCATTTCTTACGTAGTAATGTAAAACCTCAACTATCTAAATTTTGAATTTAAGTATGTAAAGAGAATGGATTGTGGAGAATTCCTACTCTTAATTTCTATTAGTTTCCATCCTGGGTCCACCTCTACTAGAGGGCATGGAGTATTTCATTACTAGAATGAATCCAGTTCCTAGTCCAGGCCTCTAGAAAAATAAATACCACAATTGAATACAGGAGTAAACATCTGCCTTGATTGCTTGCCCTCGTTGGGCTAAGTGTTCTAAAAATGTGGTCTGTGGAGATCCATAGATAGTTTGATATGTTTATGAGGTAAAGAACATTTTCACACCCTGGATGTTGGCCCAGTGGATAAGGCACCGGCTTGCGAACCCAAAGGTCACTGGTTCAATTCTCCAGCCAGGGCACATAACCAGGTTGCAAGCTAGGTCTCCAGCCAGGTCCTTAGCTGGGGGCAGGTGAAAGGCAACCATACATTCTCTCTCTCTCTCTCTCTCTCTCTCTCTCTCTCTCTCTCTCTCCCCCTCCCTCCCTTCTTTCCTCCCTCTTTCTCTCTCTCTCTCTCTCTCCCTCTTCCCCTCTCTCTAAAAATAATAAATAAAATCTTAAAAAAAGGAATTTTCACAATAATAACAAAGCATTAATTTGCTTTTTCACTGTGTTGACATTTGTACAGATTAGGCAAAAGCAATGGTGGTTAAAACTACTAGCAATAAACTCATGAATTAAGGCAATGGCGTCAAACTGTTAGTAGTAGTCAGTGTATTCTTTGATGATGACCGTACACTCTCAGTTAAAAAAAAAAAATACAAAAACAAAAATAAAACAGATTCTCTTCAGAATCCTTTATAAGTTAGTAAAAGTCATTGCTTTTATTAAATTTTAATAGTGCACATATTCTTTTAATATTCTTTGTGACAAGTGGGAAGTATACGTAAAAAACTTATCCACCTCCAAGGAATACTATTAAAACTGGGGAAGGCATTTGTACTTGTTTGAATTGTTGCCTGAAATTTTACTTAAAAGAATGACTGACAAACTGTGGTTATTTTGACTTGGCTATTTGGTAAATATTTTCTTGAAAAGGAAAAAAAATGAGCTTGTCACTTCAAGGGAAACAACTGACAGTATTTTGTTGCCAATGGTAAAATTAGGGCTTTCAAGCAAAAATGAGAATTTTGAAAACTCCTATCTGACACTTTGAGCTTGAGATCTTCCCAATACTTAAAAGATTTACTGAAGAGATTTGTGATGAGATTAACAAATCTATTTTAAAAATATTATGTAATGATTTAGAAGATTATAAAATTCAGGAAGTAAGTATTTTCCAGATGGCCAATGGATGATGTTTCAAAATTATACATAGATAAAAATTCCTTTCAAAGTACGAGATAGAGCAATGGATTTACTATAACACAGTTGAAAAGGTTATCAATATGGTTTCATATTTTAGATGGCAACTATCCTTAAGAACTACAACTTATGATTTTGGTGTAGTATCAAAGAAAAATATCCACAGTTGTCTGAAAAGGCTTTTAAGATTATTGTACTAACGACACGAACGTCTGCCCCAAAAGTATCAAGCCAGTGTCAATATAACTAAAAGTTTGCGCAGCCAGTACTTTCCGGACAGACCTCATATATCTGTGTGCTAGATTTTCTTCATTTACTTCAAAACAACACATCATAACAGATTGAAAAAAAGGAGCAGATACAAGAATCTAGCCATCTTCTGTTAAGCCAGACACTTAGAGATTTGTTTAAAATGTGAAACAGCTTCATTCTTCTATTTTTCTTTGAGAAATATAGTTTTTCATAGAGATATGTTAAAATGTAAGGGTCATTGTTTTAAAAAATAAATATTTTAAATTTTGTTTTCACTTCTAATATAGTGAATATCTGTAGATATACCACACAAATAAAACTTTTTGGACGTCCTTAGTAATGTTTTTTAAAAAGCGTAAAGACATCCTGAAACCAAAAACATTGGTACTGCTGCTCTCTGCCATCTCTGTATCTAGCCTTAGCCTCTTACTTTAATCCTAGGCCTGATACTTTTAGGAGCTTCAGACCTGTCTTTGTTCTGATTTTTCATTGGCAATGACCTACATTCAGTCAGACATCCATTTGAGTAGGTGTTAGAAGTTTCAGATATTTTGTATTTTTGCAGAGCTTTGGAGGTCTAACTCAAATGACACCTTTGAGGCATTAAAAAAATATTACGGTTGACATTCAAAATTATTTTCTATTAGCTTCAGGTGTATAGCATAGTGGTTAGACATTTATTTACAAATTGTTTCCCCTGACGAGTTTAGTACCCTCCTGGTACCATACATAGTTATTACAATATCATTAACTATATTCCTTATCCTATATTCAATATCCTGTGACCATTTTGTAACTACCAACTTGTACTTCATCCCTTCACCTTATTCACCCAACCCCAGCTCCCTCCTCTATCTGGCAACCATCAATTTGTTCTATGAGATTCTGTTTTGTTGGTTCACTTATTTTATTATTTGGATTCCATATATAAGTGAAATCATGGTATTTTTCTTTGTCTGACTTATTTCACTTAGCATATGCCCTCTAGGTCTATCTAAGTCGCAAATGGTAAGATTTTATTTTTTTATGGCTAAGTAGTATTTCATTAAATATATATACCATATCTTCTTTATCCAGCACCTGTTCATGGGCACATAGGTTGTTGTCTCCATATCTATTGTAGGTAGTGCTACAGTGAGCATTGGGATGCACATATCTTTTTGAATTAGTGTTCAGGTTTCTTTGGATGGATATCTGGAAGTAGAATTGTTGGGTCATAAGGCAGTTCTAGTTTTAATTTTTTGAGGAACCTCTATGCTGTTTTCCATTGTGGCTGCACCAATTTGCATTCCCACCAACAGTGCACTGAGTTTCCTTTTCTCTGCATCCCTGAAAATATTTGTTTGTTGATTTATTGATAACCATTCTGTCAGGTAAGAGGTGGTGTCTCATTGTGGTTTTAATTTGCATTTCTCTGATGGCTAGTGACATTAAGCATCGTTTCATATGTCTATTGGCCATCTGTATGCCTTCTTTGGAGAAATGTCTTTTTAGATTCTCTACTCATTTTTAAATTGGGTTTTTTGGTGTTAAGTTGTATGAGTTCTTTATATATTTTGGGTATTAACCTGTAGGCATTTGTTGATATCACTTTCTACTCTATGATCCAATAACACTGTGTGGGAACCTATTATAACTTTCATCACATTGTGTCACAATAGTTGTTTGTGATTCCCTTCTCAGTTATGAATTAATTCTTCAGCATGTTTCTTACCTTTGCATCATGTTACTTTTCATAAGCAGAAGCAATGAGTACTATAAGGATTTGTTGATGACTTGCTCACCCATTGAAATCTGTGTCAAGCAATAGTTTTGTTGATTTTTTTTTTAATGTATTACAATAGGACTTAAAATAAGTCTTTCTGAGATTGCTGCATATTGAATTCATTATAATGAAGTATAGCATATAAACATGTAGCATTATTAACTCATGGAAGTTTTCATATAAAAATGTAGCTATTTAACTATTGTTTCTTCTTTCAAACAAGTGACATTCTTGGTGTAGTTTAATTGTATACATATATGTTCAATACAGCTTGGCCAATGGAATGAAAACTTAATTCATAAAAATATTCTCCAGTCTTGAAATTTATGACCTTAAAATTCATTTATAGTCATACCGTTAATGCATTGTTTTGTTTCATTTTTCAGCAGGTCCCTTGGCCTGTCTGAAGCTGGTCTCTAAAATGTAGATTATAATAAGTATAGAGTTTTTGCAAGTATTGTTTTTTAATTTTTTAATAAGATTTTATTTATTATTTTTAGAGAGAGGGGTAGGGAGAGAGGCAGGGAGGGTGAGAGACATCTTTGTATGGTTGCCTTTCACCTGCCTCCAGCTACGGACCTGGCTGGAAACCTGGCTTGCAACCTGGTTATGTGCCCTGACTGGGGAATCGAACCAGGGACCTTTGAGTTCACAGGCCAGTGTCTTGTGCGAGTATTTTTTAGTAGACATATGTGGTCCTTTGTATTATTTAAAACACTAGCTTCCAAAGGGCAATGTGTGACCTCAGAAAGTGCCCAGGACAAGCCACTGGGTGTGGGAAGTATATATTCCAACTTGTATCTGCTATTTTAATAGAAAAGAAAGAAATTAAGCTTCACTAATACTTAATATGCAGCTCAACAAGGGAACCTTCACTCAGCCTACATGTCTGTATATCCTAGGGCCATGTGTCAGGTAGAGGATGGGAACTATCTTGTTGAAAAGGGAGTACAAGTGTGAGAGGAAGCTTCACATCTATCATTTTGCCAGGGAATTATAAACTTCCTCTTATATTCATTGACTTTTCATGTTTCTGTGAACTTCCATCTACATTATATTGACCAGACTGTCACGTGGCAATCCTTTGCTGCAAGATAAGTTACAAAAAGTGAGTACCAGGCTTTTTTGGATTCCTTAAAAGAAGCAGGTATGAGAATGGATGTTAGTTAGCAGCCAGCCTATAGTGTCTGCTAATGAAATATTTTCATACTATTGTAGCTAAAAACACCACCTATGTCACCTATGTAAACTCTCATGACAATATACATTAAGAACTTGAATTTTCAAACCTGTTTTAAAGTTCAAGTATTATTAGTGGTGTTCTAACCTCAACTAGTTGACGTAAGTTAATAGAACTGTGAATATCAACAAAAATCATTCGCATAATTGATAAATAGGATTGAACGATTAGTATCCTGACTTAGTAAGCATAGCCAACCAAGGATGTACTTTTTGTATTTAGATTTACCTATCTTTGTGATGTGTCTTTTCAGCTATGACAGCCATTGAAACCCCACATCAATATAATGTACACTTTAGAATTAGACTTTCAAGTTATTAAACCAACATCTTTAAAAATAAACCTATCAGATTGTTCTTTTTTATAATGAGAGGAAATTGGTTTTTATACCATTAATAAGTTAAATAAAATATTTTAATTACTAATTCATCTTTACCTTCTTATAAAATTTTGATTGTGGTATATGTTTTTTTTTAATATATTTTATTTATTTTGCTATTACAGTTGTCCCAATTTTCCCCTCTTTGCCCCCGTCCACCTAGTACCCCATTTCTTCTGGCAATGTGCCCCTTAGTTCATGTCCATGTGCCATGCATATTAAGTTCTTTGGCTTTTCCATTTCCTTTATTCTTAACATCCCCCTGTCTATTCTGTAACCACCAATGTATACTTTTTTTTTTTCCTTTCTCATCCAGACAATTCACCATTTAATTACTGCCTTCTGTCAGCTTCTCAAATCATATTAATATAGTTTTCTTTTCATTATTTCAAAATGCCTACATTAATTCATTTATTTAAAGAATTACTCTTTTACATAATATGAATTGCAGTATTACCAAACACATGCAAACATATGTTTATATACATACATACATATTTTTACACATATTTAAAGTACATACTGGATTTGAAGAGTTAATACAAAAAAATTTTAAATATGCCAATAGCTTATATAATTATTACATGTTAAATGATAGCATTTTAGATATAACAAATTAAGCAGTTTTTTCTTAATAACTTATTTAACTCTGGAATGCTATTTTTGTGAAATATCACAGAAGTGGTATATTGCAGAACTCACTTTTGTGAAAGTTGTCCTAGAGATAGTGCCAAACCCACAGTAAAAAATGATTTTGGTTTTTGAGTCAGATCCTCTCCCTCCAATAATACAACTCAACTTTATTTTAAGCTTCTGGAACTACAACTTACTCTTTTTTTTTGGAGTTTTCCATCTTAAATAGTAGATTGATTTTTTTTTTCTTTTTTTGGCTGTGCGTAGGTCTTACTTCTTTTAATACCCTCTGTTTTTCCTCTACATGTGTTTTACAAGTTGAAGCCTTCAGAAATAATGGTACTTTCAGCGCTCAGCTGGTCCCCAGAGTAGAAATTATTATATCTACAAAGTTGAGGTAAAAAATAAAAATCCCTAGGACTTAAATAATTTTGTAGAATAGTATTCTAGGTATTTTTTGAATTTGTGGTTGACTTCCTATGTGGTCCTAAACTAACCCCTAAACTATTTAAGAGTCTGTTGAGGTAGAGATTAGGTATGTTCACATTTCAATAATAAAGTTTTCTATAGCATTAATTCCTTTTCCCAGGCATTCCCAGTTTGGGGAACTTCATAACTGAAAATATATATATTTCCACAATCTATTTGAAAGGAATCTCATCTAATTTGCATGCTAATATGAGAATATAATTGTCTATGTACACAAATCATATAGTTTAGTAGTTTGCAACTTGCATCCAAATTGGTCTTCATTCTCAGCATTTTTTCTAACCTAAAGTTTGACTGATATCACAACACACCAACGACCAGTTGGTTGCTATTTAAAACATAAATTGCTAACAATTTATGTTACACACCCACAAATAAGCACATATTTTGTAATATTTTGTAACAGTGAATAAGAAAGATAGCATGTATTCTGTGTAATATACAGCCACATTTTTTTCCTTTTTCTTCTTCCTTAACTGCATTCGATTTCAAGTTTTCTGAGTTATTGCAAGTAACATGATTTTCCCATATTGTGAAATAATTCCAATCTAAGAAAATCTTAACCTGCAGTAATGCAGATACAAGTAATATACAAAATTGTACCTTAGTAACATCTATTTATAACAAGATCATTTTAAAGCATACATAAGTTTAAGTTGATTCTTATCCATTCGTCTACTCTGTCTTTTGATCGGTGCATTTAATTCATTTATCTTTAAGGTTATTATTGATAGGTTCTTATGCATTATCTAGATATCTCTTTGTACCTGTGTTCCTGTCTGTCTCTGTTCCTTCATCTTCTTAAAGCAGACCCTTTAGCATCTCTTGCAATGCTGGTTTGGTGGAGATGTATTCTTTTAGCCTTCTTTTGTCTGGGAAACTCCTTATTTCACCTTTCACCGTTCATTTTGAATGAGAGCCTTGCTGGGTAGAGTATTCTTGGTTGCAGGACTTCATCATTGCTTGAAAATACCTTCTGGCTTGTTGTGTTTCTGTTGAGAAATCATCTGATAACCTTATGGGAGTTCCCTTGTAAGTTATTAGCTGTTTCTCTCTTGCTGCTTTTAGGATTCTCTCCTTGTCTTTGAAATTTGCCATTTTCATGATGATGTGTCTTGGAGTGGGCCTGTTTGGGTTCCTCTTCTTTAGGACCCTTTGTGCTTCCTGAAATTGCATGACTTTTTGTCTCCTCAAGGGGTGCTTTCTATTATTACTTTTTCAAAGTGGTTTTCTATCCTTCCTTCTCTTCTTCTCCTTCTGATATGCCTATGATACAGGTGTTATTATACTTCATGTTTTCCTGCAGCTCTCTTAAAACCTTTTCATTCTTTTTCAGTCTTTTTTCATTTTGTTGCACTGCCTGGGAATTTTTTTCCACATTGACCACCAGCTTGATGATCTGATCCTCTGCTTTCCCTAGCCTGCTTTTGATTATTTCTGCTGTGTTCTTCAGTACAGAAATTGTATTCTTCTTTTCCTCCTGGCTCTTATTGATGGTTTCTATGTCCTTTTTTTTTTTTTTTTTTAATATTTTTATTTATTTTTAGAGAGTGGGGAAGGGAGAGAGGCAGAGAGAGACAGAGACAGTAATCAATGTATGGTTGCCTTTTTCACCTGCCTCCAGCTATGGATCTGGCTGGAGACCTGGCTTGCAACCTCATTATGTGCCCTGGCTGGGGAATCAAACCTGCAACTTTTGGGTTCGCAGGCCGGCACCTTATCCACTGAGCCACCAGCCAGGGCTCTATGTCCTTTTTAATGCTGGTGTACTTCTCAGTAAGTTCCTTATAGCTTCCCTGGAGTTCTTTGTAGTTCCCCTGGAGTTGTTTGTAGTTTTCTTTGAACTTGCTGAGCTCATTGAGGTTCTCCATCATCATTATTTTGAATTCCACGTCTGATAGTGTGCTTGCCTCTATTTCATTTTGCACTCTTCCTGGTGATTCCTCCTTTCCTTTTGCTGAGGATTTATTTCTTTGTCTCTCTATTTTAGGTGGCCCTTCTTTGTTTCTGCTTCTTGGATTGGTCTGCTTTCATTTACTGTCTTAGTGATGTGACCTTCTGTGGTGCAGAGGTGCACTTGTTTTACTTCCTGGATCCATGCTTGGTGATATCAGCTCATGTCCCAGTCTGGGCCTAGTCAGCCAGTTGGAGACTACCAGAGGTCCATGGTCTTTGTCTCCTTTAGTTGTTAATCCAATCAGGTTGTGATCAGTGGTCAGTTTTAGGTACCTCTGGGTGGGTCAGATTAATTCAGCTGTTAATCCAATCAACCTGAGGCCAGGTTTAGGCACTGTTGGGTGGGGTGGATTAATTCCTATGGGTGGGGCTGTGGCTTCCCCTCAGGCTCCTGCCCTTTGGAGAAGAGTGGTCTGCTGGCTGTATGGGGGATGTTTCTGCACTGGACTTACAGGCTGCTCCCTCAACTCGTCCCCTAAAGCCACTGACCCAAACTTTCCTCAAGCTTCTCTAGCCCACTGTGCCCTTTCTCTGCTGGAGCCCAGGGTAGGTGGGTGCCGCTGTATTTTCCTCCTGGTCCCTTTAAGAACTTGGTCTCTCTGTCAAGCCACCTAAACCTGGCAGCTTTTTGCGTTTCACAGCTGGGTGCTGTTTACTCTCAGCTGTGTTGCTGTAGGTTGGGAAACTTAGTTGGGGGTTTAGATCCCATCCTTCTCAGGTGGAACCTTTGGCTGCTGAGATGTTTCTCTGTCCCTTCAGCTGCTGCCCGTGGGAGTCCCACCAGCCTCTCACTTGTCCACACTTCCTGCCAGTCACGTTGTGATGAATCGGCTCTACTGTTCTGCCCCTGGTAATAAGACTTCTCTCTAGTTGACGTTCTGTTGGTTATTCAGGATTATTTTTCCCCAATCAAGTAGTAATTCCAGTTTGGTGATAGGAGGAGATTGGTGTAGCTCCACTTACTCTTCCGCCATCTCAGTTCTCTCAGTTTTTCTCTAAATGTGGTGTATGTTTTAAATATATACAGCAGTATATGTGTATAATACAGAAATAAATGTATGCCTGTGAGAATGTTTCTGCTTTTTTTTTTATCTGATACCAGCATATGATAAAAATTGGAGACTCAAGCTTACTTACTATTACTACAATATACATTTCTTTTTTTTCACAAACCTTATATCCAAGTATCCTGTGTAAAAAATTATTTTAAAAGCAATTGTGTATTTCTCACTATCTATAGCTGACCCACTCAGCTACTCTATGTTGCAGCAAAAATCAACATTTCCAGTTTTGTTTGAACATTCCATGTAGTTGTGATTGTAATGGTTTAGTGATTATGTTTTTTCTGAGAACCAATGTATAGAGCTTCAAGTTTGTTTAATTTTTTTTAAGTTCATTAATTTTTAAAAACCTTTTTATTAAATCACATTATGATCCAGTTGAAACCATTTATTAAATAACTATGCTTAAACAGTTGATAGCATGTGTGACTACTACTTTGTGATTTTTTTCTTTTGATTTTTAGCGGCATTTTTCAGTCATATTAAAAAAAGGATCCTTTATCAAAAAACTTTGGTACATATACACAATGGAATTCTATGTAGCAGAAAGAAAGAAGGAACTTGTACCCTTTGCAACAACATGGATGGAACTGGAGAGTATTATGCTTAGTGAAATAAGCCAGTCAGTGAAGGACAAATATCATATGATCTCACCTCTTACGGGACAATAATGAACAAAACTAACAACAACCAACACAG